>JAVHNL010000060.1:0-50000 GCA_031216105.1 Dalbergia cultrata
TTGGCTGATGTAATCATTAGGGGGGTCTCTTTTATATTTTTTGTGCCAGCCTGAGGGAAGGGAGAAGTGGGGAAACAGTTGTATCCTCGCATTCTAGATTTGTATGTGTTATTGTCCTTGTTTCAAGTTCCTGTAGTGATTGTCAAGAGGATACAAGAATTTACTAGGGACTTCCTTTGGGTTGGCTATTGCGATTTGGCACACTGAACTGAAAAGAACCAGTTTCGATTTGATCAGTGGGAGATTTGTTATCAGCCTAAAAATAAGGAAGGATTTGGGTATCGCGAGCTTGGCCTCAGAATTGTAGCAATTAAGGTTGATGTGTTTTCCTTGGAAGCTGCATTCACTTTAGCAGTAGTTCATTTAGGGTAAGAATGGGATTTTGTGTTTGGAGTGGGATACTTGGATTGTTGTCAATACCACGATTTCAATATAGCAGGCATATGTTTCTTTCTTTTTAGAGTAAAACTCTAATTTTGGTCCCATGAAATTTTCTCAGAACATCAATTTAATTTTGAAATGAGAATCTTTCTGTATATTAGAATATTTCATACATTACCAATTTGATGTCATTTTGATGACCAAAAATCATCATCCAAGGACCAGTTTGATATCACTAGTCTTTTGAGGACTACATTAACTTTCAAGTACCAAATTGGGGGGCTCTCTCTTTGTTTTTCTGGATTGCCATCAATTGACAGGCAGTTCTCACATAAGTTTCTTGGAGACTTGTTACTAAAATAATTAACAATTTTGTGGATAATAAATGTGAAAAGGAAAGAGAAGATTCATGGAATCAATTTCATCTGTTCAAAAATCTTTATTTCATTGATCTACTATTGGCAAACATGGAGAAACCGTGTTGAAAAGAAAATTAAAGCTTTACAAAGCCAAGGGAATTGCAATTTAATAATTAAGATGAACTTTGAGTACAATTCCATGATATGTTTAAATTTTCCCAGCTAGGCCCCTATCAAATTATTTACAATCTCTGCTTGGACTTTATTTACCGTAGTATAAATTTTAGTGTTGTTGTGTGAATTTTTCTATATATAATTGTAATTTTTTTCCCATTTATGGTTTCATTTTGTAGGGAGTAACAAGTTTGGCTGGGGTTTATGTTGCTATTGCTGCTGATCTGAAACTCCTCTACATCGTTTTATCCTTTGGCCTTTTTACCCTCTCACTCCTGGCACTGGGAGGCAGAGATGCACATTGGAGTAATGGTTATGATGACTCAAACATTGAAAACAGTTATGTCATCCTATCATGACCATGAAAAGGATTCCCGCCTCTCTCCTTTGCCTCCTGTCCGACCTGGAAGCCGTCAATGGCGCCAAAGCCGCATTGGTACCTTGGCTGTTGCCATAGCAGCACTTCTTATGTCTACCACTGCTTGGCTTTCCCTTGTCTTCTTTGATGCAACTACCTGTTGCTTTAATCAGTTAAGAGGCTGGGAAGGTAGCCCCCACTTTTTCCCTTGGAAGAATTGCATTCCTCATCGCCATTCTAAAGTAACATCTCCACCTTCTCTCCAGTATGGGATCAGGGGAGATCATGTTCACAACGGTAGCAATATTGTTGACCAGGAAGACTTGTCACTTAAACATATAGTTTTTGGCATAGCAGGATCGTCTCAGCTGTGGAGACGGCGGAAAGAATACATTAGACTGTGGTGGCGTCCCAATGACATGCATGGGCATGTGTGGCTAGAGGAACAAGTGCTTCAAGAACATGGAGATGATTTATTGCCCGCTATCATGATCTCTGAAGACATCTCACACTTCCGCTACACTAATCCCATTGGTCACCCTTCTGGCCTCCGGATATCTCGCATTGTCAGAGAGAGCTTTCGCCTAGGACTCTCAGATGTGCGCTGGTTTGTCCTTTGTGACGATGATACCATCTTCAACGTGGATAACCTTGTTGATGTTCTCAGCAAGTATAATTCCTCTGAAATGATTTACATCGGTTGCCCCTCAGAGAGTCATTCAGCAAATTCATATTTTAGTCATTCAATGGCCTTTGGTGGAGGTGGGATTGCTATAAGTCATCCACTCGCAAAGGCGCTTTCTGAGATTCTCGATGAATGCATTGAGAGGTATCCCAAACTTTATGGTAGTGATGATCGACTGCATGCCTGCATTACTGAGCTTGGAATTCCATTGACCTGGGAGCGTGGTTTTCACCAGGTATTTTGTTGATCTACTTCCATTATCATTTATTTTTTCCATTTTCAAGTAAGGTAAATCTTGGTCATATGTCTTATATGATTTTCATCTATCCATTTCATCACTAAGAACTGGTAACTGATCACGATTAATTTTTCTTCTCTCAGTGGGATATAAGGGGTGATGCACATGGTCTTCTATCCTCTCACCCAATAGCACCATTTGTTTCAATTCATCATGTTGAAGCTGTTAATCCCTTTTACCCTGGCTTGAACTCTTTGGATAGCCTGAAACTTTTTACCAAGGCCATGAGAGCTGATCCTAGAAGCTTTTTGCAGCGTTCAATATGTTATGACCATGCCCGGCATCTGACATTTTCAGTGTCACTCGGTTATGTGGTTCAAGTCCTTCCTAGCATTGTTTTTCCCCGTGAACTGGAGCGCTCAGAACGAACCTACTCTGCATGGAATGGTATTAGTCACAGTAATGAATTTGACTTTGATGCTAGGGACCCATCCAGATCTGTTTGTAAAAAGCCAATTCGCTTCTTCCTGAAAGATGCTAGAAGAGAAGGTAATGCTTCGTGGGGTTCATATGTTCGGAGTGGAAATAAAGATGATTTCAAAAAGAGAATTTTCTGCTTTCCTCACTTTCCCCCTCTGCGCAATGTGCAAGAGATCCAGGTAGTGGTGCAGCCTTTGAGCAAGAATTGGCACCTGGTATGTTCTCAACCTCTTATGCATTACATATGATGGTATTATCAGCTGCCAATATTCCTGACATTTATAGACCCCACTGTTTGGTTGTTGTAGGTTCCGCGTCGACTCTGTTGCAGGCAAAGCCAAGCCGGTAAAGAAGTCCTCCAAATCTCAGTTGGGGAGTGTCGGAAGGGAGCTTTTAGCTCAGTATATTGATTGTGTACGCTGGCTTTTGGGATGGCAGGTTAAGATTATTCCCTTATTGTTTGTCCATGATTTGAACTTTGAGTGAAGAGCTAATTCCATGAGGCATCTTTTTTAACTTGAACTGAGCTTTATTGAACTACTACTGCTTGCTATATGGGATCCTTGGTAGACATTTGACTTGCAGATTCTAGAGAACAGGTTTCTAACACCAAAAGTGGGAGTATCCAATTTTTCTCCCGTTTCTTTCCATTTTCACCTTAGCCAAAGCTTGTTATTTTGAAGAGGGAAAAAATTCAAAGCTCTTTACTTGGGATATTAACTACTATGACTAAGTCATATGCTAGAATGCAAGGTTCTAGTAGGTATTCTATAATGGCAGCAACTGAGCCACCATAACTGTACCATTTCAACTCACACTGAGGATAACTGTGCATAGGAAAAAGTGAATTATTTGTGTTAAATATAAAGTTATTCATGTGATTCTATTTTGGGAGAGTGTTTAAAATTTGATCTTTATTACCTCCATTTTTGAAAAGATAAAATAAGTTGAATTTTATAATAAGATAGGTAATTTTGTGTGTTGTTGTTCACACTTCAAACCCAAAGAATTCTTAGATGAAGGGATGTAGTAAAATAAGTCATTTATGTATTTGTACCTAATACCTTAAAATTTTAGAAGTGGTAGCTCATAATATCGTGAATTTTGTGGTTCAGTACAATAGTAAGGCCACTAGCCCACTACAGCACCACGCTTCCTTGATCTTAGTTTCCTCTGCCATGATAAACAGATGATTAAGTCATTTTTGTGGAACTTGCTTTAGATCAACCCCCTCCTGGTAAAACTTCCTACTAGGCTTATCCTTTCCTTATATTGAGCTGTTCTTCAATGGACTATAGGAAAACTAAAATGATTGTAATTGAGGGTTACTTCTTTGTTTTCTTGTTAGAGAAAAAAAATGACGTAGTTTTCAAATTAACACGCGTATTTATGATATAAGGTTGCACATTTGAGAAGAGTGCATCTATTTGAAATGCTGTATGAAAGTTTTATTTCTCTAAACTTCCTCTTGACCCCGACCCAACTTGAAATTATAGATATGACTATTAACACAAGAAATTACATTATAATGACCTCTACTGATTGGTGCAATCAGTTGGCTTAAAGGAGACCGTCTTTTCATCTAGATCAAATCCAATCAAAATGTTTGCTTGAGCGAAGTTGCCAAATATATGGTCTCCATCAGTTGTGCCAGCCATTGCAAAGCAGAATACCCCATCTTTTGGAGGAATGAAGGTTTGAATTGGCATCAATTGCACATCTGCCCCCTCAAAATGAGCAGTCAAAATTGGCCCTTCCAGATTTGTCTCACTACTATAACAAAGCTGTGTGCCCAAGTCAGGGTCATCCTCAATTGGTATCAGGTTACTCTGTACCTTCAGTTCCTCTACCAGTTGATCATAAAATTCTTGTGGTAGATATGTTGCTGGTGTGCCTGAATCAATCATTATATTCCCCTTGGAAAGCATTTCTGAAGAATTAAAAGGCACAAATGTGTCACCAACACTTACACCTTCTAGTGTGACTAAATAAGGGGTCTGGCCTTCCTCATAGACCAAAGGAGTTGTGACTACTCCTTCACCTGAGACATCGCTGGCTTCACCAAAACTAATTGTGCCTGAAGAGTGAGGGTCTGCATGAAAAGGAACCAGGCATTGGGAGAACCTTTTGCTCCCATATAGTATACCAATCTGTGACACAAGTGACAGAGGCCCTCCACCCAGGCCAATTATTCCCATATCATTTTCATTGAAAGTTCCTGAGTTGCTGTGTCCACACCCAAATACTATGTCTTCAACAACAACTGGCTCTCCATTGGTGGAACTAAAGGTGACAGTTTCCCTTGCAAGCACCCCTTTTGTCACTGAAGAATCTGCATAGCCATAGCTATAAGCACAAAGATTTTGAGGAGAACAGGAGTGACCAAAAACTGAATCACACAGCTCTGAATCACATGGAATGGCACTGTATGTTGCGGACTGTAGGGGTTCAAACATTGGACTTTTCTGCTTATAGCAGTCTTGGCAGGGTGTACATTGTGCCCACACAAGGTCACTGCCAGTGTCAACCAAACCATATATGTCCACTGGTGGTGTTCCCAATGTCAGCTTCATGAGAAAGTCACCATTGTTGGGTGTCACTCTCGTGAAGGGACCATCTGGGGCAAGTGATTTCATGGGAACTTGGAAAGATGAGGGAAGTCCATGTTTATGAAGTTCATCTGATTTATAGAAGGGAGAATAGGGTGAGTTCTGGCGAATTAGTTGAACACTGAACCCGGGTTTGTAAGCTTCAATTGATGTTTGACATAAGAACACATACAGAACAAAGAAGCATAAATAGAAGAGAATGTTGGCCATGAACTTTAGCAAGGGACAAAGTCATGTGAAAGATAGACGAATTCATCTCATATATATATACACTAACTGCATCATGTCATGTGAATGCGGCGGTTGGTAGAGGCTAGTCACAAGGCGTAAACTATAGCGGCATGTGAGTGATTTCTGTTACAATAGATTCATAGAATATTATGCCACCCTATTGTCTAATCTCGATATAGTATCATATACTTTTTTTATTATTCCTTTTCTTAAGGTAAGCTAAGCAATCAAAGACCCAACACTACCCCAGATAACATGCAGACATCATCCAATAGAACCCTCCATATTATAAAAAAAAAAAAATAAAAATTGAGTTCTTTACTATGAGCAGACTTGGCGAGCCAATTAGCCATGTTGATGCCTCCTTTGATTCTGCACAGTTGCCATTCAAACATTTCCAACTTGCTATAGTTGTTGCATAAGCTAAGAAATGCCATAAAGACTACCAACAGAAAATAAACAAAAAACAACGTTAGAGTACAGAAATTTGGATTCGTATAAGGAAGATGTGATTATGTGAAGTATAATTAAGAAATATCCAAAGCTGAAAAGGAGTATTATATCCTACATAGTTGAAATGTGTTGATACCATTGCCACGTTTCCTTTTTCCTTTTTCTGTTTATAAATTTACTGGTATTTCTGAATTACTGCCGTCCATTCATTCTGACCAAGAACTCAACTATATCAGGAAGCTGTACTGGCTGAACTGAAAACTTTGGAATAAAAATGCCGTTCAGTACCAATCAAAATCAACCTTGTTAAACAAATTTTTTTGGGTTTCACCGTTGTGGTAAAGGTATTCTTTTATACACGCGCAACTTGACATGAATTATTTATGTAGTTTTTTTTATTATCATTATTATTTACTATTTCTTTTACTGATTCACATTTCTAATTTAATCAAAGGTAAGTCATTCATTGTTTCAGTTTCTTCCTCCAGTAAACACCATGTATGAACACATTTGACTATTAAACTACATGATTCCAATATCAAATCCTTCGTGTACAAGATTGAATTAGTGGAATGTGAGTCAAACTTATTTTATTGATGTAATAATATGTGATTAAGTGATTGTGTAATAAAATTTTACACTACTAGTATATAAACATTTTTCAATTTGGTTTTTTATTTAATCGTAAATAATTTCAAGGGATAGATTGGATAACAACTAGGATTAAAAACAAAAACAAAATGGAAACCTGGAAACTAGAAAGTTGAGTTCGCTGAAGGCACGAGACAATTGATATTTTGACGTTTTATATTTTACAGCACGACAAAGCACAAACATTATGCACCATTCACGGGTAACCGAAGCCCGTGAGTACTCGGCACAATGCACAGCAAGGTGTTCTAAAGTTCATCATTCATAATTTCATATAGAGTTAACATCTCAAAAGTGAGTATATATTAGGACACAAACTTTATTATTATTAAATATGATGTATAGGTGATTTAAGTAGAGACTATTACTACATCCAATAATGAAAAAATATAAAAATTCGTCCTCCCAAGATAAAAATTTCAGTTTTTGCTTACTTATGAGTTCAACTTAGATAAATTCTTTTTATAATTATTCTAAAAGTGAATTTTTCTACTTTAAGCGATGTGAGACTGGAATTGTTTACAGTAGTCTGCGGAATAAAAAGTTTACATTGTTTATATCTCGTTACCTATATCTTTCATTATAAAAGAAACCTCTAATAACAGAAATAGTTAACGAGATGCATAGTGCACAATAATTTATCAAGATACACCATAGAATCCTCTAATTCTTTAAGTTCTTCCTTGTTCATGATGCACTTTTATTTCAAAGAAAACAACTTTCATTTTTCCCGTCACTTGTTTGTCAAGGAAGCGGCACAGATCACAGATGGAACCCATATGTGAGAGGAAATTAAAAGTTTAGACGATCTTCTCTTTAAGCGAAAGCCATCATTCATTAATGAACTATGCAATCAAACTCTAGAATGCTTTTATTTTATATGGATACACAAAAATCAAACCTTAGGCAAACCGCTATTGTTTGGTACAATCTGTTGGCTTGAAAGAGACCACTTGTCTATCTAGATCAAACCCAATCAAGTAATTCGATTGTGCAAAGTTACCATAAATTCCGCCGTCACTACTAGTGTTGGTTAATCCCAAGCAAAGAACACCATCTTTTGGTGGAATGAAGGTTTGTGTTGGAGTTAATTGTACATCTGCACCTTCAAAATGTGCAGTTAGCATAGGCCCTTCAAGAACATTTTCAGTTCTGTAACAAAGCTGTGAACCCAAATCAGGGTCATCGTCAATAGGTCTCAATTCAACCTGGTTCCTCACTTCAGCAGCTACTCTATCATACAATTCTTGTGGTAAAATAGTAGGAGGTGTCCCTGAATCAATGAACATGTTACCTTTTGCAACATAATTATTATCTGAAGAAGAACTATTAAAGGGAAAATATGTATCTCCTACACTAATACCAAGCAAGGTAACAAAATAAGAGGTCTTATCATCCTCTTTGGCAACCAAAGGTGTAGAAACCACACCATCCCCTAACACTTCACTCCCATCACCAAAACTCATTTTGCTTGAAATGCTAGTGTCGGTGTGGAACGGGACCAAGCACTGCGAGAACCTCTTGCTTCCAAATGAAGAACCCATTTGGGAAATGAGTGACACTGACCCTCCTCCTAGGCCTATTATACCCATCTCATGATCATTGAAGCTCCCTGTGTCGTTGTGTCCACAACCGAAAACAATGCCTTCAATGGAAACGGGTTCCCTCGTGGTTGAGTTGAAGGTTATTGTTTCATGTGCCAGAACACCTTGTGTTATAGAAGCACTAGCATATGCATAGGTGTAATTGCATTGATTCTGAGGAGAACATATACCTGTGTCTATTAGTTTATGACATGCCTCTGATTCGCATGATATGTCCCCATAAGTGGAGGACTCTTGAGGATCAAACATGGGGTTGAGTTGGTCGTAGCAGTTATCACAAGGTACACATTGAGTCCATATAAGGTCACTACCCGTATCCGCAATACCATAGATGGTTACTGGTGGGGTTCCAATAGAAAGCTCCATGAGATAATGACCAAGATATGCGTTTGTTGGGGATTGTGCAGTGTTTGATCCCATGAGGCGCCGAGAGGGAGCACCATGTGACTTTTTCCGAGTCAGTTTAACACTGAAACCGCCATTATTATTGCCGGCTTCAATAGTTGAGAGATGTTGTAAAAGATGGATGGAGACAAAGATGAATACAAAGCATGGATGAAATAATGTTCTGGGATAACCCATTAATTGTGTTGTATTAGTAGAAAGAAGTAGCTAGAGAGATTTGGAATGTGATGAGGAATATTTTTCAGAGCTCCATGCTTTTTATAGCGCACAAGTGTTTGTTGTTGTTGTTGTGTGCCTTGTGCTTGAATGGAAATGAGGTAGTGTTGATGGCCTAACAAAAGGTGGTAGGTTTATGGCAGTTCGTAAATGATGGATCAAGTACGAATATATATATATATATATATATATATATATATATATATATTTATATGTGTGTGTGTGTCCAAAGTGATTTCATTCTTTTAAAATCAAAACACAATAACCACAAATCACTATATCTGTTTTCCTATTTTTTAGGTGAACTGAGATATCCATTTTCAAAAAGTATGACTGATCTCTTTGAGTCATAGAGCTCATAAACGTGAGTTTAACTTTTGCTCATGAGATCTTCTTCTTATAAATCGTCACTAATTAATCTCTAACTAGATACTTAGGAAACTCAATTAATTACCAATTGTATTAGGTCTTATGGTTATATCAGATTTTATATTAAAATGAATAATTATTTCCAATCACTTATAAAAAAATAATTGTTTCTATTTAAGTCATATTTATTAGATATTGAGGGGCGAGTAGGCAGTTAAGTGTACGAATGAATGAGGTAATATAAATCTAATAGAAGTCATCTGATCTGATTCTGATCAAAGGCAAATTTGACGCAGGCTAAGGGGGCTGCATATGCCCAAAAGGATGGTGCTAGGTATAGTTTGAGCAACTGTGTTTTAAAATTTATTTTCCACTCTTGTAATAGAGATCGTTTCCGTTTATAATAAATATGAATAATAGGAGTGGGTATCACACAATAAGAGAATTATTTTTTGAAAGAGGTAACAAGATCTTACTAATTAAACACCAGACGAAAGAATAGAAAGGACACGCAAGGAGTAAAGGATACACTTAAAAGTGTATATATATATATGCCATTCGGAGACTGGTACAATAACAAGAAGAAAATATGTAGTTCCCCTTATATGGTTTGGGCCTGTATCGAAATCCTGCAAGGCTTATTGCATGGTTAGAGGCTTACAGCTTTTCCACCTTGTGGATCGGAGTGCAGGTATTGGGATGGTCCTTGCAAGATTTTTGGGCTTTGGCCTTTCCCTATGGTTGGTGTTTGGAGGTTGGGACGTACGGTCATGGGTTTGTTAAATCATAATATATAGACTTTTTCCCCCTCTCCCACTCAACAACAGAAGCCTCCTTCTTTCAAATCACATCAAACAGCACTCCCTTCAACCCTTTTCATTGCTTGAGGGGAGACCTGACCCCACCCGACCATGATGGTGGGCCAGTCTCCTTTTCTATTTTTCTGTTTTTTTTTTTGGTTTCTTTTTTGCGTCTAATATCTTTATTAGATTTTTTTTTTTCAATCTCCTTCGGGTGAATTTCTCTTTATAGTAATGGTGCTTGAATTGTGAGTAGTTCTTTAACGTTCTTACTACTTTTACTTGTGGTCGCTCACATTCTTAACGACGTTGGAGCACTATATCATGATAATTAAATTATTCAACAAGCTACGTGAGTGATGGTTTTTATTTTTAGACTTTTGTCTTCTTTGTTTGTTTTATCTAGGTGTTTATCATGCTTGTATGTGCGTTAATCATGCTTTTGGAGTTGGTATGTGGATCAAAAATATTGGATGAGTAGTTTCTTTAATCTGATAAAAAAAAAAAGTGGAGAAAAAGTCTAATCATAGGAATAACTCAGAGTCACTGCAGAGCAACCTATGAAAACTCTCTCTTTTAATTGGATAGAGAGGAAAAGAGCTTGCACATGCTAATGCTTGTTTCTACACAGTGAATGTATAACGCTTTACGATGCTTCAGATAGTTTTGAGATCTGATATAGTCACATTTGCATTTACGAGTATATTTAGTGTGTTGCAATAGCATTTATGTTGCAGACATTCTATTAAAGTTGTGTAGTTGTCATTGGTTAGTTTCTAGGTTTAAAGTTTTGATATCAATTGTATTATATCCAGATATTTTACCTGTTATGCTGTATTAGACTTATGTCTTTATTAATCAACCGATAAACTATTGGGTTTGGGCTCCCTTACTATATGGAGAAAGGCTCAAAGTGAGCTAGCCCACTTATTTAATGAGAGGAGTCAACTAGGGTAGAGTGTGAGTACTCATTTGTAACAAAAATTACAGCCACATAGAGAGAGAAGAGAGAAACTCAACCTCCACTCTTTCATTTTTTCTTGTTTGAATAGTCGATGTAGATCAACGTTTGTGAAGTCGTCCACCGTTGGATCGGGCTGAAATTTAAACAGCAGGTTCCTAACAGGTAACTCTTCATTCTAAACGATTGATTGTCAAGGCAAGGTATAGAGCGTGAGATATCGATCTTGCACAATAGCTCTGTTCTTGTTTGGAGAACCATTTCTTTGATGCAACCTATCACTGTAAATAAGCGTTTATGAAGTTGTTTACCGTTGGATCGAGTTAAAACTTTAATAGTAAGTTCTTGATATCTGGTTCTTCATTTTGAATAGTTAGGACGTTGAGGCAAGGTTTGGAGTGCGAGATATCAATCTCGCACAGTGGTTCTGTTATTGTTTGGAGAATCATCTTTCTAATACAAACCTGTCACTATAAATTGGAGTTTGTGAAGTCATTTACCGTTGGATCAGGCTAAAACTTTGACAGTAGGTTCTGGATGTCTGGTTATTCATTCTGAACGGTTGGAACGTTGAGACAAGGTTCAGAGTGTGAGGTACTAATATTGGACATCAGCTCCATTTTTTGGGTATTTCTCATCTTCCTTATTCTCAATTTTAAGTATTGGTTTTTGATTGGTTTATGTTTTTGTTAGCACGATTTGTGTACTTATTTGAGACTCTCTTGTACCTGTTTTGATCATAGTGGAGCTATTTCTTTGGTCTGGATGACCTGTGGTTTTTGTCTTTCACATTGAGGGAATTTTTTCATGTTAAAAATCTTGGTGCATTGTTCCTATTGTTCTGGTTTATTATGTGTTGATTGCTGTCATTATTTCACTTCTATTGTTACTCCTCTTATTCTTGCAAGTAGAAAATTGTGTGTTTATTTCCCAACATAAACATCTTCCAAAAAAAGAAAAAAAGATTGTTATATATATATATATATATATATTTGAGTGGGCGAAAGAAAGAATATCTTGATTGACAATATAATAACCAACTTTCCTCCATGACTGTCGCTTGTAAATCAATATTTCTAATGACTATTATGCGAATCTATCACTTCATTGAGAGTGAATAACTGGATATGATTCGTTCAAAATTTCTGAGCAAATAAGTAATAACCATATACTTTATCATTTGTTGTTTCGACCATAGATCAAGTGATTGCAGTTAGGAGTGAATATATGCTTCTCTTTACTTATAATTGATGAAGGGTTTGAGGACTTGTAGGAATTTTTTGCATTCAGGCTCGACCCTGACCTGGAGACTGCCCGAGATGGAGCCTCAACTGAGAAGGGCACTTGAAAAATTGTCTAATAATGTTAATTTCAGCTTTCTTCTAAAGACATCGATTGATACAATTATCTACAAAACTAACTGCCTATATTTAGCTTACCCTCGACGTTAAAATTTGTCTTTGACATGCATCATTTATGCAACCTTTCTTTTCATGGCCGGCTTGAATACTTTATGCTAAAACACAAGTTTTCAAATAAAAAATCACATAACGTTTTAGTTGTATACTTTTTTTGGGTACCAATTTAGAGTGAGCCGACACTATTTCTCCGTCTAATTATAAGGCCAATTAGTAATGTTAGTGAGAATTAATACTGAGTTTATAAATAATTATTAATAAGTAAAACCTTTTATGTAATCCAAAAACTACTATTATTGCAAACGGAAGATCAATGAAGTGAATTAATTTCATCCGATATTTTAGTTGCAGTTGAATCAGAAAAAAAAAATGACGAATTTCATAGAGCTTTGTGGCGTCCGTCCTTGCCACGTAACCAATTCTATTTAATGGATGACTTAGTAGTAATTGTGTTGTATTATGTCAATCGGAATTATTTTGTATAGCAGATACACTATTGTGGCATAAGGCAAGAGTTTATCTGGAGCAGATTTACCTGGTACTAAATAAATTTATAATTTGATATTAATTAAAAAGAGATTGACCACAGACCAGAAAGAGAAAGAGATTTTGACCGTATTAAATTAATTAGTTCTCGTGTAATATTTATCTTCATTTAGTTTTTGTCTTAATAAACAATGATATTTATACTATTTTAATTATGAATTCCTATCATTTAAGTGGTACATTGATATAATAATTTTAAGAGCCACTCTCATGCGTTGAACTTTAAAAAAAAAAAAAAAAACTAAAATGAGGGTTTAGTTAGGCTATTATTGAAAATTTTCTTACGTAGTGAAGGTATTACTGTTACATAACATATATGACCGACCAGAAGTATTGTTTATTTGTATTTAGTCTAATATACAGTCAGATATAAGTCATTTGAATAGAGTTTAATTTTAATACGTGCTAAATATAAATTTGTTTATACAAACATTTAATTATACAGTAAATATTATAAATTATGTTTAATTAGATAATTATTATCTGAAAATTTATATATATATATGTATGTATAATATTACAAAATTAGTTGATAATATAAAATATTTTACATTAAAATTTTGTCTAATTAATTCACTGTTATTAAAATACTATTTATAATAGTATACACAAAAAAAACCTATTTATAATAACTTAATAAGGCTTAAATATATTTTTAACCCCTAAAAAATAAGCAGCTTTCAATTTTCATCTCTTTTTAGTTTTTATTGTTAGTATGTCTCTATTAATATTAAGTCAGCTAATAAAGAAAAATCATGTTATCGAATCCTATATGGTAAGCAATAGTCATACATGACATATCAGAAATATATGTACCAAAAATACTATTGTAAAATAAGTTATGAAATATAGTAAGATAGGTTAATGGATTTGATAGATATCTAATAAGGATTTTATCACATATGACTACTAACTACCATATAGGATTGGATAATGTGATTTTCTGTTAGTATGCTTGGCATTTAATAGAATTAAAATAATTATAGAAATTAAAACCAAATATCTTTTGAAATATTTGAGTTTTTTTTTCTATGGATTAAAATTAAAACTCGTCGCTTATTTTTTAAAAACAAAAATACATTTTACCCTTTAATATATGTATTAACAAGTAATTTTAAATGCCTACAATTTTTTCTATATGCTAAATAAAAAAATTATTATTCACTTTTTAAGTCTTTAAGATAATAATTATATGTATTCTTTTACTTATTTTAGTATAGAATAATTTATAAAAGAAAAATAGTTGTACATAGCACAACTCTTGCAAAAGGGGTGATCCCAGCTTGGGCCATGCTTTTCGTAAGACTGACCAATTGGCAGCCTACAAATTGGCAATGAGGTCAGCCTGCAATTTTCGACTACACGTCTTCAACATTCCGTGTTCGAAGCGCGTCATTCCTTTAAAATATTTGCTAAATGAAGGAAGTAGATTTCACAATTTTTTTTTTTCTTTCTATTGATTTTACCCGAACAATGAATCAAAAATAAGAAAATTGGATAGTTTTTTCTTTTTTTACAAAAATTTTGAGGACGAATATTTTCTCATTTCTTCTTCAATTTTACGATACACTAATATTTTTTATTTTGTTAAAGCAAGTATTTTAATATACATATTCTGATTTATCACATGAGTAAAATAAAGGGTCTTTTTTTTTTTTATACGAGATTTGTATTCAGAATTTATCATAATATGAGTTTTTATGGTATAAGAATATGAGGTTTTTTAAAAGTAAATATCTCAAATGGTAAGATTTTAGTATTAAAATATAAATTTTTAAATCAAATAGTATCAATAATAATATTTTAATAATAAAATATCACCTTTTAACTCAAATCTCATTAATGATAAGATTTATATAACAAAAAAAATTATTTTTTAAATCAAATATGACCAATAACAAGATTTATACACTATATTTATATAAATTTCTACACAATTTCACACATGAGGAATGGTTAAATTAAAACACCATATAAAAAATAAATAACCTAAAATAAACGCTTCATATAAATAAGTAAAAACATAAAAAAAAATATTGTATAGATTTTGATAAATTAAAAGCTTTAATGTGATATGATAAAAAATTTTAACAATAAGAAAGCAAATCGGTGAGCAAATGAGTATTTATCCAAATTCAACTAAGAGGATTCAAATAAGTATTTATTTTTTAACCACAGTTTGGTTGGTTTAACCGGTTTCTCACTGACCTTTGAATTCAAGTGTTGTAAATTGAAAACACCAGCATTGCATAAGCTTTATCCCCATAACAAGTTGATCAAATTTGAATCACACTAGCTAGCTAGAGTTAACAAGTTGTGAATATTTGTAGTTTAGAATAAAAAAATAAGAATATTTATTCGCTTTATATATTTTGCTAATAATTGGTCAAGTTTATAAAAGAATTATTTTTTCAGAACTATAAACATAAGCAAAAATTTGTTTTACATTTGGTTGAAATATGTTTTTGATGATTCGTTGGAAATAAGTGAATCTCGATTTTATGCTTTGAAATTTGTTTGTTTAGTTGCAATCCAAAATGTTTAAAACAGTTCGGTTTCAATTCTTGTCATTAGATTGCATATAATCAATGTTGAACTAAACTAATAAAAGACTATACCATTTAATCCTATATAACAGTCAATAGGCGATAACAACTATAAATAAGTTCTTTTATAAATTTTTTAATTTTAAAAAAATTTATAGGGACTAAAATTTAAATTTATTTATTTTTTTGGGATAAAAACAAATTTAAACTATTATATTTAGATGCAATTGTAAAAGAAACTTTTTAGAATAACAATAAGATGTTAAATTTCTTGGAATGAGAAACATAAATTATTTTTTTTATAAATTATAATTAAGGACATGGAAATTCAATTTTTAAGAGATGTCATTGAAAAAATTATTTTTTATACATACAAATTTTTTAAAAAAATTATAATTAATTTATATTTTTTATTTTAATTTTAAATATTTTAATTGAACATATAATCATTAAAAGAATTAAATAAATAATCCATTCATTTCAATAATAATGTCTTAAATTTATAGACAAAGAATATAATAATAATAAATTATGTGTTTGTGGTATATCTTACATTTATTAAATTTTAACCATTAACAATGTAGATAAAAATATTAGAAAAAATAGATATAAGTATATCTTTTGTCATTGAAAAAAATTTATCGATATTTTTTAGAAATATGATTGAATCATCCATTTTCCCATTTTCTGTCTTACGTTGTTTCTAATTACGTGAAACGTACCTCCCTCTCTTCTTATAAAAGAAAAAGGAAAAAATGAATATTTTGTTATTTCTATTAATTTTGAGAAACTTAAACAAAAAAATTTAAAAAAAATTTAAGAGTACAAATTTTTGGAAATAATTTTTATTTTCTTTTCAGAATCACAGCTAGACGCACCTGAGAATTATGAATCCATGTTAATAAGTCACATAAAATAATTTTTTTATTATCATAAAAATAATGTTATAAAAATATTTAAAATACGAAATACTTAAGAGCTTCAACTTTTTACGATGTTAACATTTTCCTTTTTCTAATCCTTGAACTTTTATTAACTAATTAAGAGTGATTATTGAAAAATAGGAATCAATGAAGGCTATTAATTTATGAAAAATTCATTGAATACTGAATTGTCATCAATCATAAGCACATATAACATAACGGAATAATAACATCATGAAAGTAATTACTTCCCCAGGAAATTATTATCGGATAAGTAAGGATATATTTTTGGGTAAAAAACAAATTCTAACAGCGGAGTGTGAAAGAAATGAAACAGAGGGAGGCGGAGTTAAGGCCTTAACGGGGGCCGTTATTATTCGTACGTGTTAGGTACGAAGAATACACATTTCCTGCTTGTGTCTACCCTTTCCCCTTTCGAGCTTATAAATTATACCGATCACCAATTAACCTTTACACACACAACACTAACAACTCGTCATCCCACTCTCTCTCTCTCTCTCTGTGAGTGTGTTCTTGTTGCTCTTTCCATCTTCAGTTCATTGTATGGCCGCCGCCAATTCGAGCAGCCGAGGGATCACCACCTTGGGGAAGCGAGTCGCCAACCGGATCTGGACCTCTAACTCCCCTTCCCCACCTTCGCCTGCCCTCTCTGCTAGGTATATATATATATATTTATATTTATATTTTTTTTCATTGCCCTTCATCTTCTTCAATTACTCTGTTCTCTTTTTTACTCTGCAATTTGGTATAGAAATGTTCTGTAATGTGATTCTCTTGTGAGTTTCCTTGCTTTTCATTTTAAGCATATGGTGGTGGTTGGTTTGATTGTTTGTTGCGGATCCTTGTTTTTTTTTTTTTTTGGGTAAATTACTTGTCTGATTAGGATTGGTAACTAACGTGATAAAACACTTGTCGTGTAGCTAGAAATCAGAGATGCATACCGAATTAAACCTGTTCCAGCTGTGATTTTATGAACGAATCTTGTGATCGGAGTCGTGTGGATTTGTTGTGATTATTTATTAGTCAATGCTTCTTCAACTGTGTTTTGTTATTGCAGCTAGCTAGTGAGTGAGTCATGGTTTTCCGGAGATCACTGTGTGTGTTCCTAATATTCCGGTGCCTTTTATTCCTTTTTTCGGTTTTTATTAGGGGAAAGAATGCGCAAACAATGGGCTACAACGGTGAATGATCGTAGATTTTCTGGAAATCTCATCTTAGTTTAATTATCCAGCTTCATATTTTTTTTTAGCTTTTTTTTTTATTCCAATTTCCTGGAAAATCAGGCTCGTCGCTTGAATAGGGCGAATTAAAATCCATTTTGGATTATATTCTTTGCTTATCCCCTTCATCACTACTCACTAGATTTGTCATTTTTTTACTTTGTGCCGTTTTTTTACCATATTATCCTTCCCAAACCTTATCTCCATAACCGCTCTTGTTTTTCTTGATAACGTCGTAGATTGTAATAGCCAAGATATATACATAAAATACCCATATCATTCCATCATGGACTCTCATATGAAGTGATGAATCTTGCTTGATGCTTCTTCCTTGCATAGTGTGGTGGGGCCTCCGTGGACCATGCCCATCTTCATTAGGTGGTTGTCTCCCTTTTGTTTTTATTCAGGCTCCTGCTTCAGTTATTTATTTTATTAAAAAAAAAAAAAGCCCATATCCTTCCCATTTGGAAATTTTTTAAATTATTAAAAAAAATCAAGGCATCTTTTTATCATGGGTATCTCTTTATCTTTCTGATAATGTACGGAAAAGTTTGATTCAACTAGGGAAAATACCATCCAATCCTTGGTAGGAGAATAAAAAGGAGCTGGAGAAAGTGAATAGAAATGGAGTTTAATTGTTGGTTGTTTTCCTCCTCAACCCCTCATGTCCCCTTCCCACCTGTTTCCTTATTTGTACACCGTAAATTGTCAACTTCTTTCTTATATTCACGCAAGATTATGCCAACTTTTGTGGTAACGACTATATATTTGACCCATTCATTATGTGAGTTAACATGGTATCTTATACCCATAAATATAAATAATTCAGTTCTTTTTTTATTTTATGGTCCGTGGCCCTCCTTTTTTAACCCTGTGATTTGTGTTTCTGTCTGTTCTTCTTGCCGTCAGGATCAAGTTTGCGTTCAACTTGTGATAAGTTTAATTAGATAAAAAGTAATGCTATTTCAACACTTATTTTTAGGTGTTCTCTCTATACACTCAATCCATTGCTATTGGATGAGATGAAGGAATGGGATGAGTATAGCTCATTATCTCATCTAATAATAATAAAGTGAGTATCTAGATAAGACACCTAAAAATAAGTGTTAAAATAGCATTATTGTGTGATAAATCAATTACTTTAACTTGATATTTGGAAGCATTGTTCAACTTGCTGTTGGTTTAACTCACGTTAGAGCTACTCCGTGGTGTAATTTAATCCGCATTAGAGCTTTGCCGATGTGGAGAATACACACGATAAGACTTAGTGGGTGGGACCCAGGTATTTCTTTATTTATACTTTTTGGTAGATAGGACACGGTGAGGTTGTTATCTGATGAGCACCTTAGTGTCATGCACCACTCTCTTTGCACAACGTGTTAATATCAGTGTCCTCCGATGATTTAAAAATCTAGGTCCATCCGTAGACTAAAGAATTTGTATACGGTGTATTTTGGATTTTCTGCATTCCTTGCCACTCTGGATGGCACCATATTTATTTTCTTTTGATTTTTTAAAATACCTTTTCTTCTCGAATGAGTTCATCAGTCTGAAAATGGGTTATATTCGTGTTGATGAATCTGTTTCCTGGTCCATAACTTTTCTATTATTTTTATACTCAACTAATGATATTGTCAAATTATCATCCTTTTATATTACATATTTTTTTATTAACCCTTTTAATATTATATATATGCACTTTTTTACGTTTTTATTTTTATATTTATTTATATTATTAATTGCCAGAATTAATTTTTTATTCATAGTTAACATTACTTGAATAACTTATTTGTGCACTGATAATCAAGAGCTATTATGAGTCCGAATATAACTATATCGAGCATTTTCTTTCTTTTCAAACTTTTTGAAATAGATAATTATAATAGGGGCATAATGTCCATCGAGTGTGCTAGAAACTATTCGCAAATTTTGAACAAGTAACCCTTGGTAGTGGTTTTTGGTGGGCGTACGTAATAGCGTTATTATTTTATTATTATAAACAACATACAGTACCCCAATTATTTTTTTGTTGTAAACAACAATAACAATTAGCTGTTTCTTTGCGTAAAAAACAAACGCGCGTCCCATGCTTTGAATAAATGTGTTTTTATTCATTTAGCCCTCCCTCAGGGCTCAGGCCATGGTGACGGCTTGTTCCATCTCCTTTTTAACTGGGCATGGTACTAGATTCTAGAAACATTTATCTTTTAAATACATAATATGCCTTTTTGCTACAGCGCGCAAACCTCGTTATCATCCGGTCAGTTCTAACCTTATTTCATGAACAGAGTAGTAATTGTAATTTTCTTGTTTCTATGTATTTATCAAAGTGCACGGTTTGGTTGGGATAAGTGAGGTCACGGCAGTGTGGGTGATAAAATCAAAATCTGATCAATGTTTGAATGCGCCACAAAAAAGGAGGCATGGAAAATGCGTACAGAATACTTTAACTGCGACAGGTTGAGTCGGTTGGTGGTGGTCCACATCTCGATAAGCTCATATATACCCATCACGTGTTTACCGGTCTTCCCTTTGACAACTAACCGCCTATCTGTAAATCATCGGTGTGTGCTACATCAGCCCACATGGATGACCCATCCTTTCGTGATGAGATCCTTTAGTCATTAGTCAGGACAGTCCTTAATTTTTAATTACGGTTGAACTACCACAATCCTTAATGAGTTTCAATGCAAAATCCTAACCACATAATTTATTATTGCCTTTTTCACTTTAATATCCTTCTGTTTTGAGCATGCCTTTTTCTTATGTGCTTCATTTGTTTTGTTATCAATTGTTTGTCGAATATTTTCTCCATTTTTTCAATTAAATGAATTTTATTGAATTATTATTATTATTATTATTATTATTATTATTATTATGTATCTTGACTGATTAATTAATTAAATTAAACAGGAGGGCAGCATACAGCTCGGTGTACGACAAGAACCCGGATGATCAGATCCATGCGGGCGCAGTCCCTGACGATGTGATCCACGCAACACAATCCGGCAAGTATTGGGCCCCACACCCACAGACTGGGGTATTTGGGCCCCCAACTGACCAAGTCACTCCTCCTCCCGCCGCCGGCGGAGATCGCGTGTTCCACTCCCCCCCAGCTGATGCCAGTGGTGCTGCTGCTGCTGGCGGCTCGGTGCTGGAGGAGAACGCCTGGTTTCGCCCTACCAGTATTGAGGACCTTGAGAAGCCCCACCCCCATCCTTAGTTAGTTAGCTCAACTAAACTGTTATTATTATTTTCTAGAACATTATCAGCTATATGCGTATGCTCTATATATAGTATAAATAAATAACAAGAACACTAGAGACACAGTGGAATTGGTGTGGTTAATTACTCCAGCTTGTGTATATAGTGCTGAACTTCAAAGTGCAGAGACTGCACTGCACTGCACTGCACTGCAGGTTGATTCATGCTCGTTGAAGTGTGTGGGGACTACTGGAGCTTGTATTATACATAGCTAGAGCTAGTCATGAACTATGTCATTATGCATGTATCGTTCTTGCTTCTGTTTTCATGCAACTTTAATGCTAAACCTATGGTTATGGTTATGCTTTTGTTGTGGGCTTTTATTTTTCTTATTTTACGGGAGATTGATCCGACTTTGGAGTCAGTCTCTATTTAAGTGCCTTTTTGCAAATTGTGTCAAGAGTTAAACTCAGTGTGATCAATGATTTGGCTAATTACAAGTTCACAACGTGCCATTTAACTCTAATTTAACTGTTATCATCCCTTGCACGGTTATACACACTTATACCCCACTGGCTGTCAGCATTCGCTCTCGGAATCATTCCTGAATTGGTGGACGACAAACACAATGATAGATCTAGACAAGCAGACAGAGTAACTGATAACCTGAACTACCAAGCTAATATTATTGTAAATTTAGACCCGCCACTATTCGTTCATGCACATACAATGTCTGTGTATATGCACTCACAATTTTGTTTTAAGCCATGTCCATTAACCATAGCAATTACATGAAATGCTCAATTATTCTTCCTAGAATTCCAAGTTTCCAATAACGCACACCGATTGGATTCCATCAATTGAGAATATATACAGCGTTATTGTTTTTTGAAATGTGGAAATATACTTTATCCTTTCTTAGTCTTTTTCAATTATACATTTTTTTAAGAATTAATATCTATCTACGAATCACATTATATGGTTAACGATCCGACTGAAAAATATAGAGAAACTTTACTTGATTTTTTATATTGCTATTTTTTTCCATTAAAAGATAGTATAATACATAATCCTAAAAGGAAGAAATAATATTATGATATGTCTTTGGCAAGTGCACTGGATCATACAAATAAAATAGTGACGACGAAGTGTCCTGTCCTATAGTGATAACTCAAATATCATAATTAACTAAATTCAGCGATAAGTTGAATCAAATGGAAAATGATAGAATAATTAATAAAATAGGAATTAAAATGCGAAAAAATGAAAATAAAACAAGAACGCAGATCATAGCTATAAAATGAAGTTATATATATATACACACACACACATAATATATACATATGCATGATTAGGGATATGTTATATAAAATAGATAAAAATATTAAAAAATATAAATGAAAAGTTGAAATATGGAGCACTTAAATTTTATTTTGTTTAAATTATAATTTTTTTTACTATGAAGACTATTATAAACAACTCAAATCCCACATTAGTTAGAGTATGGAGTTTTTATTTTTACAACAATTATAAATATTTATGTGTTACATCACTTTATGCTTAACTCTGGGGTCTTTTTAAGAAATTTAGAGATTAGTAATCCTTTATTTGACTAACCAAGATGTATTTATTATTATCTTTCATTATAGAAATGTTGAATTTGAAAAAGTTAAAATTTAATTTTTTGAAAAACTTGACTGGTTTACGCCGGTTCACCGATTTAGACTGGATCACACTGGCTTTGACCATCCCAATGGACTATATTCCCTCTTTCAATGCCAATGACATGGATAAATAAATACAAACGATTTTTACCCCTCTTTGAAACGGACGAAGTTCATGTAGATATTGTCAAAATCAATTGTATAAAAACTGCGAGAATGATAACCGAAAACTACAGTAATTCATAAAGAATACTTCCATTAATTAATAATAATGATAATATAATAATAAATTCCATACATATTTATGTTTGGAGTGTGTCCTTTAAATTTCTCCCGTATGAAAGTATCGTAGTAAGATTCTGAAAATTGGAATAGACCTAAAACCAACCAGAATGAGGGTTCCGAAGATTATTAATATATAATAAAATTTATATTTATATAAAAATATAAAATAAAATATATATCAAAATAATTAAAAGTTAAATTAAACATCATCATAATTCATAAAATATAATACATAATATAATTTATCCCTTAATCAAAATAATTAGAACAAATCTATCGAATATCAAGTTACTACTTCCACAAAAAATACTATTCATTTAGCATCCCATCACTTCAGCGACATGATGTTACGGTCAACAATCTTCAGATGGACATGGAAGAAGCAACAACTGAACAGGGAATAGGAACGCTCATGGTGTACAACAACTTTGTCTGGAAGCTACTTCACAAACTACCTGGCAACATATTTCCAATCTGCAGCACTGAAACACCAAGTGCATTTCAACACACTTAACCAAATAAACCAACTCCCCGGCAAATCAAAGCTCCGACGCGAACAGCAGAGCTTTCGAAGGAGATAGAAGCAGATTCAGATCGCAATGCTGGCAGAAGAGCTGACGGTGACGGTGAGGCAGGCAGCACGGCGGGCGATGCGGCTCGTGGTGGACGCAAATGGCGGAGGACGTGAACGGTGGCGGTGCTCCTTCTCACCGTTCAAAAGAGGAAGAAAGGAAGCTAGGTTTGGTTTCCTTGCCATTTCCTTTCCCATACCAGAAAAGGACAGGAACAGGGCAAAAAGCCAAAAACACACCCAGTTTTTTTTTTTGCGTCAAAATTAAAAAAAGAAAAAAAAAACTGACAGACCGAGCTGGGCTGATTCGCTGGTTCCTGGGCGGTATCTAACGGTTCTTTGTATGGCAGTTTTCAGACATAGCCTGCACTGGATAGCAAGTCGGTTGTCGATTCAACTAGTTGGTCCCATTCAGTTTTTAGAACATTGATAGTGAGCGAAACATTTTAAAAATATTTGACAAATATTCTATAAAAAAAAAGGATATACTGCAGTTAATATTCTCTGTGCACAACAGTTTCTATAGTAAAATGAAAACCGGTTACCTGTCGGATCAAACTAGTCGTTCTATTCTCATTTCGCCTGACATGTTCGTATATGGTACTACCTTTACAGGGTATATCTCACCCAGCTGGTAAGGTTGACGAGTACATAAACTCGGATGCTATTCAGCTAATGCATTCCTTGATAATAGAGGAATGATATTTGCCCAACATCACAAAGTCACTGTACACTTCCACTTCATTACGGAACAAAAAGTATGAAATTAGGAAGGAGTAAGTGAGGTGGCTCGTGGTGTACAAATATAATTTGTCGTGACAATATGGCAGCTGAATAGCTTATTAGCAGTACAAAAGCTGCACGCAAGCTTTTGCCAGCGCGGAAGCCTGTGCTCTTCCGGTCCAAGCATATCATGTCCTAAGTAATCTTGAGATGTTGTTCAGTATTCACCACATTACCCTTATCGTCTATCAGATAAGTTTGAGCTTATATCAGCGAAAAAGTAAAAGAGTATTGAGCTGAAAATCAACCGTAAAACGAGTGCATAATCGTAACATACCAAGATCAAGACAATGCCATAATTTCATCAAACGCCCCAAAACTAATCAAACAAGCTTAACAGCACCAACATCAGTCATGAAATTTGCTTGAACCTAACAAGTTTAGCTGGTATTCTGCACAGGCATGCACCTCCTAGTTTAGTGCCTCCTTCTCTCTTCACCATCATCATCATCATCTAACTCTTCACTCAAGGGTTGACGAGATTGTAAAGGCCTTTGAGAATCTTTCCAACCCCCAATATCTCTGGATTGATCATGAGAAGGTGGCAGATTCTTGTTTTCCGTCATGCCTCCCTTAATTATCACAACAACAATTGAAATCCGCGTTAGAGAGAAATACACAACTTAATTACAATATGCTTCAAACGACCATTAACACTGCCAAGAGTATACCTCATTAGAATGATTTGAATGGCCTTTCTTCCCGTTACTTGATGATAGTTGATCGGAGACATTCCGGAATAATCGAAACCCCTGAATATCTCCATTTCTGATGCTTGCTTCCAACTGCAATGTCAATTATCAGTACCAAAACAAGAGCGAGCTTCAAAATGGTTGATCTAAAGTCTAAACCACATGATATGAACTTGATATTTTATTCAAGTCTGTTAATTAAGCTGATGCAAAATTTTTAAGTTCTTTCTGTCAAGCATTGTCTTTGTCTAATCAAGATAAAATGAATCGAACCTCTAGTTGCTAATAGCAAACACCAAGGCTTGTAAATGGGCAATCATAGCACGTGAAATCTAACAATAACAACAAAACTGTGTGACAAGCTTGTTGTACCTGAATGTGAACGATGCAGAACAAAATGCTAGCAATAGGAAGCCAGCTATCTTCAGGAGAGATTGACAGATTTGACCTGATGAATCGCAACAAATCACATCATTCTCAAGTTCAAGTTACCTTAAATAGTAGTTACACACAAATTAATATAAATTGAAACGCTATCCAATCCGATGATAGAAACCACCTAAAGTTAATCTGTTAGAATAAATTCGTGATGTCAAACTAATGCCGCACTGATCAAGAACTACCATATGGCTAATTTTAGCCGTGAAATGCAGCACGGAATAAACTATTAATTTGTGGCTTAATTTGAAAGAATTTATGTGTAGAACGGCATGGCCAGTGTTGTGAGACATGAAAACTAGTAATTAAGGAATCACCATCGCCACATTGGATGACTTTGGCAAAAGCAAAACACGTTAAGCACTGAGACTGCAATCACGAAGAAGAATACTGCAACAACCCAAGGCCAAAACAGCGCAGACAAAAAGTGTGTGACTTTGTGAACAACAGGAAGGAATAAATGAATGTGTTTTGACTTTTGAGAATTGAGACTGGAACCTGAGATAAGGAGCCAAATACACAATGGCGTAGACAGCATAACGGCGTTTGCCAGTATCCAGCCAGGCGAAAACCCAACTCTATCAGATTAAAAATTATCAATCAGTCACTAAACCACTAAAACTTGGGATTGGGGATCAACATAACAGAGAGTAAAATAAATAAGAAGGTATGGTACGGTACCAGCCAATTGAAGTAAGGGATGAAACTGACAATCCCCATGACGGCGAACCTTGCATCGGTTGAGTTAACGGCGGAATCACCATCGTCGTCTTCAGGGGAAACGGAGACTGGGAGTACCAACGAACTGAGCATGCAAGCGCCGATCGCCGCAGCGAGGGGAGCATCGTCGGAGAACACCGCCCTGCATATTCGCAATTGCCCGTTCCTCAATTTGGGCTTGGGTATGGGCTTGAGCCCAATCCCAAATCCCAGGGAGGAGGAGGACGAGGAATGCTTAAGCGCAGACAGAGACGATGGAGTGAAAGGATGGGATGAGCATGAATGGAGAGTAGAGTTGGAACAGATCAAAATCATGGATATGCTATGCGCCTAACACACTGCCCAAGCATCCAACAAGCACCCAATTGAGTTGATATTTTGATTACATGATCTAATTCCAATTGCAATTCCAACTCTTCCAAACGAGTACAGATTCCGTGGACCGAAACTGAACAGTCCTTGGGAAGTGTAGAGTCGAGGCCAAACCAAACAAAAAGATTCCCAATCAAACCAAGTCTCACCGAAACATTTACCACTCTTTTTTTATTATTATTATTATTATTATTATTATTATAACAAAACAAAAAAATCCCTATTTTCGAATTAATTTTCACGCGTCGCTTGTTCAATTCTGTTCTTTCTTTTTTGGTTTTTTGGGAAGTGAACGTTAGGACACAGACTCATCCGTACATAAGACAACTCGCTCGGCCCATAACGGACTACGGTTTTATAAGCGAAGAACGGTGTTAATTATTGGGCTTATCCTTTACCGTGTTGGCCCAATTACAACTTCTACGACTTCACGTACCAAAATTTTAAAAAATAAATAAATAAGCAGCTTCCATTCCACTTGTGCTTCTTCTTACCTCGAAAAGCTTCCCTTCCCTCTTTTCGCTAACGACTGAATGCGACACACAAAAAAAAAAAAACATTCATTGGAAATTTCACAGATCAATTGATTTAGATTGAGCCTCTCTCTGGTTTTTCTCCCCACACAAGCTTTCGTTCATTCTTCCAAGGTAAGGCGCATGCATGAACCTCATTTTGTTTCTGATCCATCCCATCCTCTCATCAAACACTCTGCATTTGTCCAAATTTAGGTTTGCGTATTCTGAGATCTGATTTTGGTTATGGGATCACGGAATTTGATGGTTTCCGTTCCTGATGTTATTCAATGGAATCGTGATGAAAAAATCAGCTCGGAACGTTGGTTTGTTGTTTCGGTGTTATAATAATAATACGATGACAGACGGATAATAGGGTAGCTTCTGTGTAACTTTTAGTAAATGTAATTTGGGTTTTGAATTTTCTATTTTGTGTGTTGAGTTCCAGCTTGATTGATTTGATGCTAACATTTCCAATGAAATTCAGACAATTAGGGCAAAGAATTGAATGGATGCAAGCTGGATATGTTGGTTTTGTGTTGTATTGTTCAATTTAGGATTGGTAAGTTCCGTTTGAGGAGGAATTTTAACTGCTTGTTTATTGTAGAAACAATATGAAGAACCAACATGGCTATGTACCGCCTGCTTACGTCCCCTTGGGGCAGTCAGATTCGGAGGCAGTGAACGTCTCTCCACCTCAACGTAGTGAACAACATCCTAGTGGCAATGGATCAAACCAGATGCAGGCTCAGTGGTCTTCCGGAATTTGTGCCTGTTGCGATGATATGCAGAGCTGTATGCTACTTCCTTACCCTGTGACCCTTATTTAATGCAAGGGATTATTAAAAAGGTGCCTCTTGACTGTGTTTAAGGAAGTTTGATTGTGTCCTTTTTGTTTGAGTTTGAATCCTAATTAAGTATTTTCTTCTTGAATACTACTGAGTTCATTCAGGAAAACTTGTTGATGAAATCAAATTGGATAGCTACATTCTTTCATTCTGATTTGGGTAACTTGCAGAAAACCCTATCAAGATTCAGAACCCAAATTGTTAAAAATTTTGACAAAGGGCAGAAAACATAGGTGAAACATATCAGCATTAGAGTGTTAAAGTAGCCTTTTTAAGTCAAGAGCTTGTTGATTGCAAAATTTTGGGTTTATTATATGAGTTTTGCAGTATGAGGTATTATTTACCTTTATCTATGTCACAATAAGCATGTTTCTTTTGTGACAATGTGTAATTTATCAACTGAAAAGATCAGCTGCCAAATTTTGTCATCTGTGCAGGTTGTATAGGTTTTCTTTGTCCATGCTTTCTATTTGGGAAGAATGCCGAATTTCTGGGTTCTGGAACCTTCCTGGGATCATGTGTTACCCATTTTATTTTATGGACTCTAGTCAATGCTGCCTGCTGCTTGTTAACTGATGGCTTGTTTTTGGGACTACCTGGATGCCTTGTTTCATGCTATGCGTGTGGGTACCGCAGGACCTTGAGGTCAAAATATAATTTGCAGGTAATAATATTAACAACTTACATTAACTCTTATATCATGATTGTTTTTCTTTTATTTTTCCATTCCTATTGTTATGTTTCAAGCTTCTAGTAACTCTCTAATCTGTACACTCTTCAAGCCTCTAGTATAAGTTTTGCATTTATAGCTATTACACAGCTTTTCAAGAGACAGGTTGCTAAGATTTAAGTTAAAATATCAATAGTTCTTAACTGCTAGTTGATCAGTCTGAATTTATTGCACAAAACTCTGGGCATTTCGATTTTCTAATTGATAAAAGAACTGTTTAGATATGAAAAGAGGAAGAAATCCCCTACCCTCCACTTCCTACAAACAGCAATTAGCAAGTACTTCCAGGTAGTACATAATTAGAGGCCAGTGAATTCAAAATGTATCTAAAGTTTTAGGGAGATAAAAATTAATGGAGATATGTCTTGATGTCTATATCTGAAATCAAATATCCTATCTGTGGTAGAGGTAGATAAGGCAGGTTGAAGGAAGTTATTCCACTGGTCAATTTGTCCATGATTTCTCGATCAAGAGATGTGCTTATATAGAAGAAAAATCAAATATACTTTTACGACTTGCTTTTTATTTATATTTCAAAGCACCTCCAAGAAGTGCAAGGGATTTTTTTTATTAAAGATACTTAAGATACCGTGAGACACTCTTAAATAGGCCTTCACCTGAAGTATATTCCTAGTTGCATAACTGTTCCTGCTGTCGTAATCTACTCTACATTGTTATCTGTTACTATTTTGCAAGAATTGCCCAATCTAAAACTGTCTATAAAGATAATTTTGTGATGCAATGCTATGATGATATTCTTTTGGCTTATGAAGGAAGCACCATGTGGGGATTTTGTTACCCACTTTTTCTGTCATTTGTGTGCCATTTGTCAAGAGTACCGCGAGATTCGCGAAAGATCAGTGGAAAATGAAGCCACAGATATGAAGCTTGCTGTAGTCACAGCCCCACCAATCCAGACAATGCAGTCAGATTCTGAGCTGTAATGCTCCTGCCTTTCTTTCCCCTACGCATCCCCTCCTCTATGTATGATTTGAAAAGTTGCAAACTGGGATGTGATCCGTGGTAGTTTATTAAAAATTACTCACAAGTCCATTTTGTCATATACTGTAGTTCATATGTGGCATCTTCACAGTTGTACTTTTTTAGTTCTCTTCGAGCAAACTAAGAATATCATATACCCACTTGTACATTAAAATCTATTAAGGCCTAGTTATGTTACTGTTGACTTTTGCTTGCCTACGCTGTATAACTTTGCTGTCATCGAAAATCTTATTCCCAGCATCTGAAAAAAGAAAATCTTATTCCCGAAAATTTGCCAAGGTAATTTTGCTTATTATTTTACTTTACTCTTCACGGACAGGATTGTAAGAGAACAGTAGCGGAGGCTTCAAGTTTTATGATGTGATAAAATGAGTTTCAGCCAAGCCAAGGTGGTTAACCAAAAAGGACCATAACTAGCGTGATTAATCAAGTCATAAATGAGTGATAGTTTGCCAGCATGTAACCTGAACCAGTTAAAGCGGCTAGGTTTGGGCTAGTGGGTGAGGAGCTTGAATAATAGTATACCTGAGGTTATAGGTTCAATTTTGATACCAAAAAAAAAAAAAACTAACCGAGTTTAACAGTTTCTTTTGGGTTCGGTATTTTAAGTTGAGTTGATATTTCAAAGCCATAGATTTCTTATTAACATTGAGAGAAAGGTGGAGCTCATTGTGTTCTTTCAAAATGTTGATTCTAAGTATTTGTTCGCGGATTAAAAGGTTATAAAGTTTATTTTATGGAAAAATTGAACGTATTTTATAAGGTTTAAAATCAGGTATCCTGCAATTACATGCTAACAATTAAAATATGCACAAAAATAGTCATAGAGTAAGAATTATTCGATTGATATTTCGACTTTACAATGTTTATTTTTTTCATTAATAGAACGAACTGGAATTAGCAGAAATGGATTAAAAAGGGAAGAAAGAAGGGAATAAAATCACCTTCATGCTATGACCGGAAAGAAAAAATTACCTTCATTCTTAGTTGGAAGATTAACAAGGAACAAAATAAAAATTCTTTAATTGTGTTTAAAAATTATATTATAAAGGAATGGAACAGAGCAATTATATTTATAAACTTGTCAAGTTTTGAATACCTCTCATTCTACCAAATTTTAAGTGGAAAGATTATTTACTTTTGAGGGTGAAAGATGTAAATTTATTTCCAAAGAATTCCCTTCATTCCCTGTCATTTTCCCTTCCTGCCCATGTTACGTGTCATCTGAGCACACGGATAATGTAGGAATTTCGCAAATAACTTCTTTAGGTTTCAAGGGTATTTTTCATACTAAATATCCAAAATAATCTCTCAGAAATTTATTAGAAACAAATTAATCTATTGGAATTTAAAAGTCTTATGTTAGTCCTCATAATTAAAAAAAAAAAGACAAGCTGATCTCTGTGTGCAGTTATTTTTAGTTCCCAAATTTCAAATAGAAAAGCCCAATGTTTGTTCTTAGCTTAACCAAACCCGACCCAATCCCATTTAAGAATTTAGTTCATGTTCAGCATAAAATGCTGGCAAGCCCTAACGCAGCACCCTGACGCTGAGCTGAAGCAGTAAAGATCGATCGGTTTGAGAGGAGCCTTCTTCTGCTTTCGGCAGCACATACTCGTAGGTCTCGTTCTCTGCTCTCATGTCTTGTTCTTTGTTTCTGCATTTTCTGGGTATCACTATTTTCTAATGGCAATCAACATGGTGCAGGTTGAAAAATGGTTAAACACAACAACGTTATACCAAATGGGCACTTCCGGAAACACTGGCAGAACTATGTCAAGACATGGTTCAATCAGCCTGCCAGGAAAACCCGTAGAAGAATTGGTAACTATTCCCACTTTTCATTCTCTTCTTGCTCCCCCAACATTGATATTGACATGCTAGCTGAATTGTTAGCTCATTTGATTATATTATTTTATGAAATTTGATCAGCAAGGCAGAAGAAGGCAGTGAAGATTTTCCCAAGGCCAACTGCTGGGCCACTGCGTCCAATTGTTCATGGGCAGACACTTAAATATAATATGAAAGTGAGGGCCGGCAGGGGCTTCTCCTTGGAAGAACTCAAGGTGCTCCCTTTCATCAAATTTTGTTACTGTAATTAAAAAAAACGTGTTCATGTCTTATTGTCTGTGGTTGATGTTAGTTGTGTCTTCTTCTATGGGAGCATTTCGGTTTTAATTTATTTGATCTTTCACATTGTCCCTATAGTGCAATGGTTTAGATGTCATTGAACATAATGTTTGTTACTTAATAGCTACTGGGAATGGAATTTAGCACTACTAACCCTACAATGTTACCATTTTTCAGAAGCATGTGTATCTTATTGTTACTCCCTCCGTCCTTTAATTATCCAGTTTGAAATTTGTCCTGGAATTAACGACTTGATTGGGAAAATATCAAAGTTAGAAAAAGTTAAAAGTAATTTAATAAATTGTCCTTGTTTCTTTTTAATAATTCAATTTTCTCTCCCCTCCTCCACTGAATTTCTCTCCTCATCCAATAGTATTTGGTAGGGGTATTATTGAAAAGAATTAATCAATGCTACTTAAATTTTTTAAATAGACAATTATTTTTAGACAAATTTTTTAAATGGACAATTTTTCAGTGACAGAGGGAGTATTTGTTGAACCCTCAAAATGGTCAAAGCCAATATTGATGGGAGCATTTGTTTTCATTGATACTAGCATTCGTTTGTCATCAACTGCACAATGCGGATGATAAATATAGCTGGTCATCTTCTTGTTTGCGTTTTCTATGTGTTTGGCCATTGTCAGCCTTTTGGAACCCATTTCTATATATTTCAGGCAGCCGGCATTTCCCAGAAGGCTGCAACGACTATAGGGATTACAGTTGATCATCGCCGGAAGAACCGTTCTCTGGAGAGTCTTCAGGCTAATGTGCAAAGGCTGAAGACATACAAGGCTAAGCTAGTTGTCTTCCCAAGACGTGCCCGGAAATTTAAGGTGAGAATAATCAATTGAAGTGCATTGATTTTGATTAATGTAATAATCTATTGGAAATAAACTCATAAAATTTCTCCTTGCTGCAGAATGGTGATTCTGCTCCAGAGGAGCTAGCTACAGCAACGCAGGTCCAGGGTCAGTACATGCCCATTGTTCGCGAGAAGCCATCTGTGGAGCTTGTGAAAGTTACCGATGACATGAAAGCATTCAAAGCATACTACAAACTGCGTCTAGAGAGGATGAACCAACGTCATGTGGGTGCAAGGTTAAAGAAAGCAGCAGAGGCTGAGAAGGAAGAAAAGAAGTGAGGACGAGGAAGATGGTTATAGTTTGTTTTAGTTTTTGTCATGTTAATTGTTTTCAATGGATTTTTTGTGTGTTGAGTTGAAGCAATTTGAAATTGCAATTTTGTTGTTATATCAAGTTCTACTGCGGTATCAGTTTTGTCTTACTTTCAAAATATGGTGTTCTAGATTTTGTTCATTATAGTATGAAGAAATTATGTTTTTGCTCAACACGAGAAAATTGGATTCGTCTGCAGCTCACGGAATAAGACCAAAACCATTAACCCATCAAGGTGCCATACTTTTCTTTTGGTTGTGAGATTCAGACTAATCTCACCAAATAGACTGTAACTTTCACTTGTGAAAAAGAAACAGATTGGCCACATGGCATACTCTGGATAGTATTGATTGTGCTACAGATTTATAATGATGCTCGAGTGCACTTAGCCTTGTTTTATTACAAAACTAACCTTTCGGCAGAGTACTGAACAAATTCGAAAATGGCTTCAAGCAGTTTTTGCTTGGAAACAACAGAATCAATGTCAATTGCATTTGCGATGCAAAAATATAGAAACTAGCAATGCTAAGCAATGCGGACAGTCTAATAGCATTTGCTGCTTAATTGTGAACAGGATAAGAGTCGGCATAGCTTGGTCATCAAAATATCTGAATGTATTGAAATATCATCACTAATACATTGCTTCGCACCTTATAAGTGAATCTTAATCGACTCCTAACACCATATTGGACAATGCCAAATGGTGGCCAAAAAACACAGGGCAAAATAAGGTCAACATGTATTTCAATTTGTCCTTAACAATCCGTAATAACTGGGAAAATGAGAAGCTTGCAGCCAGGATCTCAGGAGCAGTAGCATCATAGACAAGATCAAAATTTTGATACCACATATGATTTAACTTAATTCATTTTAGAGATTAGTTCGTTGATGAGATCCTCACGGTTCCCTGTGTCTCCACCATTCTTGAATAGGGTTTTTGATCCCCTCAATCCTTCTTCTGGTTTGTTGAGTTCAAAGGGCCACAAAAATTGGACAACTTCCTTAAAGTGTGGACCAACATTAGCAATCTGATGCACCATGTCTTCTATGCATACAATACCAAACTTCCCTAATTCCTGCACAGCAGAGAGTTGAAGAATCACAAATACAATTAAGGGGGAAAGTCACACCCAAACCAAGTATCCAGGAACACCATGTATTACCTGCTCAATAATGTTATTATCTGTCAAAGGAACTTTCCTCTTGTCTATTTTCGCATGGCCCTTCTTGTAAATTAGCTCCTTTATGCTCTTGAGATTTGGATATCTTCAAAAGAAGCAGATTTTCCAGATATTCAGAATAATTCTTAACAGAAGATTTTATCTTGTAAAGAAGCAAATATTTAGGATATTACGAATAATTCTTAACAAAAGATTTTCACAAGAAGCTTTATCAAAATTTACAATTTGATCAACCTTTCAATAATGCAGCTGTCATAAACCTATACCATATTTTCCTCAAGCAACATAACCAAAAGGACAACATTTAACACGATATTCTCCAATCAAGATGACTTCCAGTAGCACAACCATAGATAAGCAACCATGCCGTCTACCATAAGCTTCTTAGGCAATGTGGGCATGTTAAAATAGAACAACTTGTAGTCAACTAATCATTTAGCCCTAAAACTAATCAAATAGTCATTTGCATCTCAAATATATATATAAGCATTCAATACAATATATCTTCAACATAAAAAGCAACAACTGAGAAGATATGAAGCCCAAAATCAAGATTCCTAACTCATAAAATGAATTGTTTGACCTAACTAATTCAAAAATTTACAAAGATCTCATTACATACTAAAGTATGTCAGACTAAGTATTTTAGCCCCAAAATGCACTCGTATGATGAGTAATTAATCCATGCCATTGGAATATACAAAGCTAACCCCTACGCTTGACCTTTTAATCATGGAACCTCAAACCTATTTAAACTTCATACAACTACCTACAAGTTACCTCTTCAAGCCATAATTCCGAACCTAGTACCACGCAAAATACTCTCCAAATGGTAGAGAGTCACAAGCTCAAAACCATATCAATATATGAAAGCTCTACAAAGCTACCCAAATAACATATTAGAGTCGCTCCTCACTACAAATATTCACTGAAAAAATGAAGAACAATAATCTCTTACCCATAGGTAACAAATGGTTCCACCCTTTGCAGCTTGGCCAATACACCCTCGGATGGCTTCACAAAGACAGCACCGAATATCCTTCTCATCCCCAAGCTATACAAAACCTTCCTAGTTTTTGGATGCATGTCCTTTTTCCTAGAAGAAAAGCAAGAAACATGTTATAACTCGTTCACATAACAAAATAATCAAAAAATTGAGAAAAGAAATAAAAATACCTACCCCTGAATCCGAATGATTATCAAGGGCTTGGAGTTTGAGTTCAATTCCGGTAGTTTCCTCTTGACCCTGCGTTTCATTCTAATAAGGTCCAGCTCCTACACAACGAAGCATGTATTATAAAATATTAATTAATATGTACATAATAACAACCATAGAACTAAGTAATCAAGTGCATTAAGTTCAGGGATCATGAAAATATCGAAAATTCAGAAATTAAAGAATAATATAGATTGTGAAAGAGAGGGGCTACCATGTTGCGATACTCCAAAACGAAATCCTCGGGCTTTTTGATGGAGTCGTTGGTCTTCTTGGAGTGGAAATTGGTGCGCTCGAATTGAGCCTTTTTCCTCAAGGCGAATGCTTCGTTGGTTTTTCTCTTCTTGAGTATAACCTCTGGAATGTAGTTCAACGGTTTCGGATCCTCTTCTGCCATCTTCTCCTCTTTTATTCACTGTGCAATTCCTCTTTTATTCTCTCTGCAACGTGTAGAGACACAGAGAGAGAGAGAGAGAGAGAGAGAGAGAGAGGGAGGGTGACCTTGTTTAGGGCCGAAGCGAAGTGCTATAGCCGCCTGTTGGAGAAGACTGAAGAGTGAAGACAGCGTCTTTTTAACTCAGGAATATCGTTTCGATTTTCGGGTCGGGTTATTCCGTTGTGAACCTTGTTGGGCCCAAACCCAAACTGATTGGCCTTCTGAACTATCCCTAATTGCTTTGACACCATTTAGGATATGGTTGGAGGAGGAGAAATACGGATAAATTTTTTAGGATTGAGTTTCATATGTACTTTTATATATAGAAATTAATCAAGAAAAATTTTTCTCTATTTTTACCTTTCAATCAAATATATCCTTAGATTGATGGATTTAATTATTATGCACTGACAGTGTAAAATTTTTATACACAGTTGTTAATCATATATTACCACATAAATTATGATAGTTAAATTTTATATTCATTACCTAAAAATTCATCTAAACTAAATGTTTTGATTGGATGATAGTGTAAAACTATTTTACACTGTCAATGTATCAAAATTAAAGTTTTGATATATATTCCTTTTTCCATATTTTGGACTCACTACAAGAAAGAAGAAATAATTTATGCTTCCAAAAAAGGATACAAATCACAGTAGTCGTAACTGGATTTGCGGAATGGAATTAAGTGTTATTACATGGAAATCAAATAAAATAATAATCTAATAAAGGAAGTGTAAAGTGAACACCAAGAAATTGGGTATAGGGATGCACCCCATGATGAAAGAACACTTGGGTTCAACTACTCTAGGCTTCTTGGGAAATATTCCTTCGTGTGGTTTGGCGGGCTTTGAGGGGCTTCTTTTCTCCTCATGAATGAGTGGCCCAAGGAACACCAAGTGCCATTTTCCCAAGTTTTGGACTGACACCCTCAATGACAAACCAATTTTCCAAAGCCCAAAATCTCCAAGAGTCTAACCATGCAAAGAGATAGCCTTTCGCATTGCGAGGTCAGCGCAGTATGCCAATATCTTTGCAGGATTTGCACATGGGTCAGTGGTAGGTATTAAGGAATGCTAGGGAGTGAAGTGAGATGTGATGTTCTAGCAGGCTACTTTAGGGCCCAACAAAGCAAATCCGCTTTATGTCTCATTACGCTCATTCCAACACTAAACTTTGGTTGCACCTAGACAATTGCACTGTACAAAAGGATTCGCTGTAGACAAGTGATGGTGGTACTGTAGCTAGGATATAGAGCCCAGACCCAAAGCATGGACAGATCTAGATCTCCGTCCACACACAATACACACAATATGATAAAAAAGACAAGCCTAAGAACCAATAAAATATTTCGGCAACCTTATGATCAACTCTTCTGTGCAACCTTAGAACACAGAAATTATAATCCTATTACGAGTTCCAAGATTCACCCCGTTTGCACCATGTTTAGCAAGAGGTCATGGAGCTTCCCTCATTCTATGTAAAACCAGTACCCGTGACCTGAAAACCATATGACTAAGTTTAGTTGAGCCAACAGACGCAATCATGCCAATATTTCCCAGATCTAGCCAATAGAAACACACTCATTCATCCATACCAGTGGAAAGCATCCTTCTAGGCTTAATGGTCAGATCATCCTTTGATTCATTGTTGGACTAGTAGTCTTTGTTCTCAGGCTCAAACCATACAAGAGATCGTTCTCATTTATCATTAATTAATTCACACATTTCTTTTTGCTTCTCACTAGCTTACAAACATAGAAGAAGAACCAAAGTTTATATATCTATCGGTCAGACCACCAAAGTTTTGATTAGTAAGTTAATCACTTATTTGCCTTCTCAATATTTTGGATTGAATCAAACAGAATCTTGGAAACAGAAATCACAATGTCGAGCCTTTCGAAAGAAGGGGAAAAAAATCATTGTCCTGTTATGTTAGATGGGTTGGTTCCTAAGCTAATATTCAGTTTTTTGTCAAGTCCTAATCTAATTTTGATTCCCTGAACTCAATCATTACTTACCCTTGCTTGGACGGAGAAAGAAGTTGAGAAGAAAGAGAATAAAGAGAGAAAAAAGGGCAAAAGATAAAAGTTTATGTTCTAATTTTCTTTCACTTGCATGTATAAAGACAAAAGTAAGAAAGAAAATTTAATAATATCAAATGATATTCTTCTCCGTTATAAAATATAATGTAAATATTGTTTACTTTTTACATTTCTAATTTATTATAAATCACACAATAAACTGCTCCATAAAAATTAGAGATAGTAAGTTAATTTCCCAATAAAATAATTTAAAATAAGATATTTTGTTAAAAGATATTTTTTATATTAAAATTATAAAGTTAGACAATTTCAAATATCCTTTACTAAATTATAATAACAATATTAGGTATTGTCATGGATAAATTTGAAACATAGGGCAGAGAAAAGTAAAGCCTAGTAGTTGTACTCACCTCCTGCAATTTTGAGTAGGTGATTATGTGTTTGACTCTCACATTCCCTTCCCCCTACCTTCTTTAGAAAAAATTACTAGTGTTAATGTGTTTGTTGAATAAAAAATTGAAACATAAGATTATATAGAAGAAAAAATATTGCCTGGACATTAATTTTCAAATAATTAAATTATCTCTCCCCTTATATATTTATAATATATACACCTAACTATTACTCAGGTACAAAATGAGATTGGCAAGTGAGCTCATAATATAGCGGTGGACTCCTGCATATCTCAATAAACTAAGAGAGATCGTGAATTCGACTACTATTCACACCCCATTATCATCTAATATCTTAGTTAAAAGAAAAAAAAAAGTACAAAATGAAATTGCTCTATCTACCATATGGAGCGTATACCTAAGTATTAATCATATACTAGATTTTGACTTGCACAGTTGCATAAACAATTGAATTAAATTGATATAAAATTTTAAATTATATATGTGATGAAAAAATAGTTTAGACAGTAAAATAAGTTATTCATTAATTCTATATGAATCATGATCAACTTGTAATAGCATTCAACTTATTTTTCTAAACACTTCCTCATGCAAATGTTATTGATGATCTTTGAATCATCAAAGCATATAAAACTATTCAATCATCTTTAATTGGTAACTTTAAATATTATAACATACAATTGATCGACCCTGATTGGGAAAAAAAAGAAAAGGCATTTCCAAAATAAAGCCAAAATTTTCCCTATTGTGAAACTCATGTGATGCATGAAAAAATTAATCATCTCAGCTAATCATGTAAAAAAAAAAAAAAACAGAGCTAATTTCTACACATTAACAATGTTATCTAATCATATATTGACACATCAACAAAGGTAATTGAGCATCATATTCACTACTTGAAAAGTCATCTAAATGAGATAATTTGATTGTTTGACAGTGTAAAAAATTTCATACTATCAATACATTAAAATTAAACTCATATAATTATAATAAATTTGTGTATGTTACTTGAGTAAGATATCCTTAAGAGGTTTTAGTAAAAATTTATTAAAAAATAAAAAATTAAACCATCATCTCTTCCCATTTCTTCCTCATCGATTTTTTACTGGTAAAAAATATATATAGATTCATATAATAAATTCATTTATAGGATATGTTCTTTAAAATGTTTTGTTTAAAATTAATAAACAAAATAGACAGATATTATTAAAAAACACACACAATATCCATCCCGTACTTTTCTCTTTTCTTATTCTTATTGGGAAAGAAATGTAATTGAAAATTTGTAATCAATAAAATGAAAATTTTAAAATAAAAGATTTTATATATTAAAAAGTATAATTGACTTTACCATAATATGGTTAAAATGTATTAGTACAATCTTATCAATATATCAATGTACAATATTTTAATAAATCAATATAAATCTAAGTTAATATTGAATTGATAAGAGGTTTCATATAAAAAAAAAATTGATGAAGTCTATCAATAAAGAAGAGATAAGATTTGATATTTTAACATTGAAAGTGTAAAAAAAAAAATTTTCTCCTTGTCCATTCATATTTCTTTTTGCTATGAATTTTCAAGTAGTGGAGTGAAAGTTGACTATATTTGATTTGTCACTTCATCACTTGAAGATTGAGTAAATAAATTGTATATAGTCAGTTTTTATAATTAAATATGTTTTATAATATAAAAATGTTTAAAAATAAATTAACATCTTTAAACACTGCATCCAAACATAAAAAAAAATTAATTTTAATTTTTTAAAATATTTTATTTAAAAAGTTCAATTAAGAAATTTTATTTTACAAGTTATAATTTTTTATCTTCCAAAAAAATAATTTTTATAAAGTTTAATTTTAATACACTAATAATGTTAAAATATTTTATATTGTTATCTAATCAAAAATTTTCTTTTGCACAATTTTCAGGTAGTACGAGTGAAAATTAACCATATTTATTCATATGTCATTACATAATTGAATGATTGTGTAAAAAAAATTATACACAATCAGTATATTAAAATTAAATCATTTTCAATGATATGAAAAAAGAAAAGTTATTCAGAAATAAATGAAAACCTTTTAATATTTCATCTAAATATAGATTAACTTGGTTGTATTAAACTTGCCGTCACGATCCGATTTGGGCACATGAGAAATCTAGAGGTTGTTTGCTTCCAATTTCCAATTTTCAATTTTCCAGAATTTGTGAAGGAAAAACTAAAAACTGGAATTTGTATGGTTGTTTGCTTTCAATTTTCAGTTTTCCAATTTTCTAGAATTTGTGAAGGAAAAATTGAAAATTTTGAAAACTAAGGGCTATTTGCTTTCAGTTTCTAGTTTTCAGTTTTCCAGAATTTGTGAAGGAAAAATTGAAAAAATTGAAAACTGAAATTTGTAGTTTTCAGAATTTTCAGTTTTTCCTTTACAAATTCTGGAAAATTGGAAAATTAAAAACTAGAATGAAAGCAAACAGCCCTTAGTTCTCACATAAGTCTTGTGATCTGGATTTCTGTATGCATAGTTAATTATAAAATTACAAGATTTTTAAAAATAAAACATCTTTTTCTACATATAAATCACATGTTTCTTAAATTCAAAATAATCAAAATTGTCAAAATAACCCAATCTAAAGTTTTATAATTTGTCTATAAGATCTGAAGTCATAATACAACATATAAACATAACCTATTGTTTTAAAAAATGTCCATGAACTCAATACAATTAAGTCACTAAATACAAAACATGAATATGCTATCATAGTATGCAAAATCCAAAACATGATATAAGTTTCGGGATCTTATCTGCATTGTACTGGAGCACTCTAAGCAAAATAAGAATGCTTCACTCAAGTGAAGTTTATCAGCTAAACTCAATTGTTGCTGGGACAATGATAGCTGGGAAAGGTCCACGGTCGTTTCTGTATCTATAAATGAGAAGAAAAAGAGATAGGTGAGATTTTATAGAAAAACTTAGTGAGTGATCTCTCACATGAAACCCTCTTTCATGGAACACCAAGAAACAGTGCATAAAATCATAATAATCACAATAAAACTCACAGGTTATGCATAATCACACATACATTTATATGTATATTCAATCATTATTTTATAAAATCATAAAGAAAATATTTTCCTCAAATTACTTTTATGCTAGAAATCATATAAACTTATAGTACTGTAGGTCCTAAAAAAATAATAATGTCTATCAATTATCGTATAATCGTGTCTCTATTCTGATATGTGATTATGCCTATTAGCCATGATATAATCGTATCTCTGCTCTAATCTATGGTTATGTCTATTAACCATGTTATAATCATATCTCTGCTTTGATATGTGTTTCTTAAATAACCAAATTTGGATACCTAAATAGATTTCATTCTCTACTCTAATCTATAAGGTTGCCTTTAGGTAATTTGGTACCAAGGTTAACGATCAATTCCAGCCATTAACTCGCTAGTTGTTTCTCTATAGCTACTCTGAACTAAATAAACAAATCCATCTAAATATGAGAACCTTTAAAACTTTTTAATTCTCTGTGAGCTCTAAGTCTATCTGATTATAAGAGTCTAACCTTAACATAACTGTAGCTATGAAATCATATCCAAGGGATCACCCTTTGTAGACATTCGTGATTTCAAAAGCTCACAGAATACGTAGCTATCAACGGTTCTAAACCTCATGGAGATTCAAACTCTAAAACATTTTCATTGATTATCTAAATCACATTTCTAGCTGTCAAACTTTTCATAAACTAGAAAAACTCAATATTATGTTATAAAATTACAGGGTCTAAAACCATATTTCCAATCTTTTCTCTCTAAACCTCATATCTAGTTATAAAACTATATTATATACATAAACCAGTTATAGAATTCATTCAAATAATTATAAAAGCCTTTAACAGTTACAGATGTCATCAATTCTATTTAAAATCACTACAACCAATATGGTTCCATCAGTTTTCTCAAAAAAAAAAAAATCATGCTCTAAAATTAGGAGTTCTAAAACATATAAATCAACAATAACTTAAATCCTTGTACAATAATATCTAAAATCAAACCATAAGTTGTATTGTCATGAAAATAACATCTAATGCACAACATAGAGATCATATATGCGAACCCACTCACCTGGTGAAGTGAACAGTGAAAACTCTACACCAATAGGACACTTGGAAACAAAATTGACTGCAGTATCTTAGATCCTTAGAAGAAAAGAAAATGGAGTTTAAATGGTGAAAAAGTGAAGAAATGGTGTTGGAAGGTGAGGAGTTCGTGTTTCTCTACTAAGGAGGGGTGGGGTTTTGTGTGGAATGGTTTGAAACTCGAAAGTAGAGGTTTTATTAAAATTTTAAGCGTTACAGCTCTAGCACATGACTTTTTTTACGTGCACCGCCTTACTGTTCCCTGACCGCTGCAACGCTCTCCAGAATTATTTTTCTCCCACTTTTGAGCTATAATTCAAGTGTTGGTGTGTATTATTCCCTAAACTCAAAAACCGTAAACCCTAAATCCCCATTCATCTTACTCTCGATTAACTTTAAAATATAAATGAAAATAAGGAAATATTCTCATTTGGATTCAACAAAAATATCACAAAAATAAAAATCTCAACAAATCAAAATCCAAATTTTGGATTTTAGTTTAAACTCGGAAATTCTTATGGTTTTATAAATTTGTGGGTTAAAGACGCGGTGTTTAAAGATTTCATAAAATTCATCAAAAATTAATCTTTAACTTATTTTTCTCTATGAAGCAATTACCAGGATTTTTGGCCCTAAGGACATGGCTCTATCATATAGCCCTCCAAGGACGTATAGGGTATAGACTTAGTGAAATTCAGGACCTGAAATGACAGATAAGGGTAACTAGCACCTTTCCTGGTTCGAAAAAAAAATTTCTAACCTTTATAATTAAATCTAGGGTATTACACTTGCACATGTGAATTTGATTGCGCCATTGAGCTTGTACAATAATAATCAAAGCTCGACACTGGGCATATTGGATAACTAAAATTTGGTCCAAGTTTTGAAGGGAAAATCCTTTACTACTGTGTTCTAAATGTCATCCATTGAATTAACTATTTGAATTTTTATATATAGATAGAATAGTGATGGAGAAATTTAAAAAGGTACGATCGTCACTTTGCCTAAAATCACTTCCACTTTAAATTTTTTTTTCCAATTGTGGAGAGAGAATTTTTTTTGAAATTCAATATTTTCTTTCTTTCATATTTTGTTCTCAGGTCCAAGCAGAAGAAAACCACAAAATCTCCCCCATTTTCTCTCTGTCCTTTTTCTGCTAAAACAATTCGAGCCAAAGCCGTTCATGTTGGTTAGTGCCATTCCCATCGCACGTTCGGATTGTTACTAGAATACCAATCAGTGCAAGTCTATGTTAATTTGAGAGGTTTTGTTATGCAATGCATTTAAATGCTTGATAAAGGGCCAAAAGGGTGTGAACTGTGAAAGTCTCAATTGCTAGTCAAATTTCTGGAGAGGGCTTCTGCTTCGTGTTGTTGTGTTGGTGGTACTCGATTTGAATTTGGATATTGAACTACACACTGTTGGAGGGGGGTTACGTCAGTTTTGACATTCGACAACAATCTTCAGTTATTCTACCAAGCTAAGCGCAGGCAAAGATCATAATTTTCATCAGATTTCATTGTTGTTTGTAAATACTGAAACATGGGATTTGCCTTGCTTCCAAATTTGCTGTTTATAGGCTTGGTTTCAGTTATACAGTCACTGAGCTCTGCTATTACTATTTAGCACCTGGAATGGAACATTACTCAGTTATTTCTTTTCTTCGTAGGCTGAATTTATGGTAGTAGACATAAGATGCAATGGGAGGCTCCGGAGGCTCTCTTGCAGTTGGATGAAGAAGCAAGTACTTATGCAGAGGGTTTCTACGCAAAGCCTCTAAATCTTACGCAGAACGGCACAACACAATCAATAGCACAGGAGTCCCCCCGAAATTTTAAGGTAACAGAGGAGAAAGCTTATCTATATTGCATATTTCCCACGGCAGGAACGGCTTGATCAGCTTAGGGACATCTTAAAAGCATGAACAGAAATGATCCTGATTATTGATAAGCCAAATTCACAGCACTGACTTGATAAACTAAAGAATTCAGGGCACCAAGGGAAAAATTAGATTTCATGATGTTCACAATATAAAGCAGTACAGATTACAACAAATTGAAAAGCAAGTTACACCGAGAAGGCATCAAACTAGAACCAGCTAATACTAAAATTTTGTTGTCAATACAAAAAAACATCATCGAGGTGCACCATAAACTTGGGTGGAGTCATATTGGGGGTAAGTAGGTTGGGGCGACAATGTCTTGCCATAGGCAGCTGGAGCACTCGCTTGCACAGCAGCATAACCAGCTGACTGTGGGTTAGACTGTTCATACCCAGTTTGAGTTGGTGCTGGTTGCACATAACCTGGCTGCCCACTTGGTGCTGCACTGTATGCTGGTTATTGATAAGCCAAATTCACAGCACTGACTTGATAAACTAAAGAATTCAGGGCACCAAGGGAAAAATTAGATTTCATGATGTTCACAATATAAAGCAGTACAGATTACAACAAATTGAAAAGCAAGTTACACCGAGAAGGCATCAAACTAGAACCAGCTAATACTAAAATTTTGTTGTCAATACAAAAAAACATCATCGAGGTGCACCATAAACTTGGGTGGAGTCATACTGGGGGTAAGTAGGTTGGGGCGACAATGTCTTGCCATAGGCAGCTGGAGCACTCGCTTGCACAGCAGCATAACCAGCTGACTGTGGGTTAGACTGTTCATACCCAGTTTGAGTTGGTGCTGGTTGCACATAACCTGGCTGCCCACTTGGTGCTGCACTGTATGCTGGTGCAGCGCCACTGCTGTAAGCAGGATCTTGGTAGCCATAACCCGCACTGTGAGGAGCCGGCTGATCTGTGTAAGCTTGCTGTGAAGATGGGTATGAACCATAACCAGTAGGCGCATAATTAGCTGCAGGCTGGGAAACTGGCTGACCATAACCGGGCTGTCCACTAGGTGGAGCATAAACTGGGCCAGATGCAGGTGGTGGGTGACTGTAGCTATCTGCAGCTGGTGCAGATCCATACGAAGGATATGCTGCTTGAGATGGCCCAGAGGATGCATATGGGTATGACTGTTGCACTGGCATATTCGTGCCATATGATTGAGCAGGGGTAGAACCCTGATATTGTATATCCCCTGGTTGAGTAGCTCTAGGGTTACCATAAGATTGAGGAGGCTGTCCTTGTGGTGGCATGCCATATAATGGTGGCTTGCCATACTGCTGCGGTGCACCATAATTGGGTTGAGCACCAGACTGAGGATAGGTTGGTTGGGAATTCATGTGTCCTCCATAGGGATGCTGCGTAGGACCCCGATTTTCATACTTTGATTCATCATATCCTTGTCCATAACCTTGTTGAGGAAGTCCTCCCTGAGCATAAGGTGCTTGATGACCATAGTCCTGGCCTTGTGGTTGTCCATAATTGTAATTCACTTGAGCTGGGGAGGGGCCCATTGAGGGTACCGGGGAAGGACCAGCACCATGTGGGATGACAGAACCTGGATGCTGGGAGGATGGTGGAGCATCAGGCAAATGACCCCCTTGTCCTCCATAGTATTCATAACCACCACTGTGGGGGGGTGGCCCTTGCATGCCATGGTGAGGCCTTTGCTCCCAACCAGAACTATAGCCACTTCTTGGGGCCATATGTTGAGGATAATTTCCATATGGTGCAGCTGCATATGGATGATTATGAGAATGATATGGTCCGCGATGCTGATAATCATATGATGTTGGGTGGCCAAAATGAGAACCTCGTTGACCCCATTGGGGAGGACCACCAGATCCACGGGGTGGACGATATCCCTGCTGGCCAAAACCACCAGTTGATGGCCTGACAGGCTATTCATGCAAAACATAAGGCAGAAGTCAGTAAAAAAGGACATTTTCTTAATCTAAACAATATCACAAGTAGAACATAAAAGCAGCAGTCTCTAATGGTCCCATTAATTTTCGCCTTTCCATACAGAATTGTATCCCAATTTTCATATATCTGAGATAACAACAAATGTTCGTGCCCATCAAGATACCATGACTAGTTGAGCACCCATTTAATTTCCATAATTACAAAAGTTAAATTATACATTACACCACAAATCAAGTTAAAAGATGTAATGAAAATCAAAAAAGAATTTGCAAGGCATCAAATCAGAAGGATTACAATTACCATCGTATTATCATACAATAAGCACCAATATGGCATATAGACTAAATCATCAGAAGTTGTACAATGATAATAGCTGAAAGGGTATTTGAACTGACAAAATAACCGAGCAGCCTGTCAAAATAATGCAATATCTCTAGCATGGCATATAATATTGAGCTCAACCACAGTAGCCAACCAACTAGATGTTATATCAAACTCAAAAAACCACACCATATGTTTGATATTACCTCCAAGGAGAGAAAAAAAAAAAAGAGATCTCACCTCAGCAGAGAAGGAAGGAGCCTGACAATGCCAAAGCAAAACTCAACGCACTATCAACTAAATTTCAACGCATCATTTCAACAACAACTAGCCAATATTAGATGAGAAGACACATTGAAATTTACGTATTGCCACTTCATACTATGATGTTGCATTAAACATTGTTTTAAAACAGCATATAGTGAAAACTTAAAACAACAAATAGCAGATTTGATTAATAAGAACAAAAAGCTACCAATAAATGTATTGAATATGTCAAGATTGCCAAAAGTAAAGAGAAACACCTGTAAAGGGTAAGGGAAATGCACATTAACTGGATAGTGAGTATTAAGCAATATAGCCTTCCACTTAGCTATGAAGAGCCATAGAAATACGTTTCATTCAATGAACTACTTCCAAGTTTCAATTAAACAAAATGATTGACAAGGTCTTGTTGATCTTTAGTACTTATAACACCAACTTAACACTCATAAAATATATTGTTCTTTCAACAAAGTGCATCAGCAGGTTAAAGATATGTTCGGTATACTACACAATATACTTTAACTAATCCCCAATAACACGGCTACTGCAATAGCAATTTCCCAAACCTCAATGCACAACAAATGACCTGAGTTGCTTATTTTAATATTTTTCAGTAGAGAGTTAGATACAGACACAAAGGAACAGAACGCCAACATATTTAAAAGACATCATGACTTCACCAGGAATGACTCTTTCCTTCCATCTCATGCAAATCACACAGCAGCTCTATGTGAGCACCAAGGCCAGCACAATATATAGTCTTACTGAATCATGATTTTTAACTTTTAAGTCTTGAAGCAATCTTACCAAACCATTAAACATCCTGCAATCCGAGGTTCTAATGCCTGCCACCTCTCTTCCGTGGGGATGAAAGTGAATATGCTGTCTATGCTACATCAAGAAAGCAATGCTGACCCCAGGGAAAAGGCAATAGCCAAATCTGCAGTTTTAAAGCCAACCAATTCGAATTGGCACCTTCAAGATAAATAAATCATTGCAACTGACATCGTCGTTTACATATACGATCTTCCTAGAAGAATTTAATTGACCTTGGCATGGATTATTGATCAATTTCCAAACTCACGGAACACTGTTTAAGGTGATCTATCACACTTCTATGGCAGCAATTGATACAATACTTCCATAAATGGATCATACAGACATCGAATACAAGTACACTTCCTCGCACATAATCATGTTGTGTATTGCTTTCACAAATGCAATGTCGAGCAGCACTGAACCCCAATAGAACCAACATAAAAATATAAACATTTTTGTCTAGGTCCCAATTTTCAGTGCACATGCACAGGAAATTCCTAGATCCCTATAGATTCCTATCCACAAACAACCATTCGTCAATATTCAAGTTTTTTGCATGACAGTTTCAAAAGAAGTAACAAATTGACCTCCTTATTACACAAATTTTCCAAAAATCAGACACCATTATCAAATACACATTCTTTCAAGCAGGTGCAAAACATAGCATCCTTCCGCATAGTGAAATTTATACATTCTTTCACCATTACCCAATAATTGCACAGTGAACTTTCTCTATAAATCTCAGTTTCCCATTCAAAGAACAGAAGATACAGAAGTTGGTGCGAATATGGCTCTGAATGCAGTAGTAAAAGTTAAACAAGGCTATTCAATCAACAAAATTCATATGCAAATTGCCCAGCCAAATTCAAGAAGAGACGGTGCTAATTCACGAATCATATCTTAACATACAAAAATGACATAAAAATCATAACAAAAAGGATAGCATTAACTTAGAGACAATTCAAAATTGTAAGCATTAATTAAGTAAAAGAAATTAATACTAGTAATAACAGAAGTTCATAATTAATAGCTCTTCTCAGCACAAGATATAGATAGAGATTCAAACAAACCTGACTCATGACTTCTTTTATCAACTCTTGTGCAAGTTCGATTTGCCTCTTATCACCAGTAACTTGGACAGTCCTTTCTTTTGAATCATCTCCTTCTGGAAGATGTTGAGGTATCAACTAAAAGATGAAAAAAGAGTCAGAATTTTTTATATATAAGAAAAATCTTATTAGTGCAAAGAGAAAATGAAGGAATGTCAAAACCCATAAGCCAAATCCAAAACAAGGAAATGAAATAAAGCAGAAAAAAGGGAAAAATTACATACAAACAAATCAAGCCAGAAATCCACAAAACAGAATGCAGCTCTCCTGGTCAAAGGAGGGATATTCCTGAACTACAACAATTCTTAAATTGCCAGATTTCGAATAAATATTTGAGGGACAAATGCAATGCAAGACTCAACAAAAATTGAAATTAAATGATGAATAAAGGCAAAAGCTGCTGTATATCTGAGTATTGGAACTGTATTTGCCCATTTACTTTTAGCTTAGGATCTTCTACCTAAGCACCTATACAATCAAAGACATAAATAGGGACATGAAAACATCAAACTCTTGAATATGGAGAAGTTGATTCTTATGTTCTCTCTCTTTTTGTCTCTCTCCATCCCACTCATAAGTGAATAAAATCTTAAGAGGATAGATGTATCCCTGCTGTTAACTTTTCTCAGCCCATACTTTTTAAAAACATGTATTTATATATCATTTGGACCATTCAAATGTTCCGATGCTTTTGGATGATCAAACACACAAGGACCATAAGGTTCATGACATAGAAAACAACAAATACTTGTTTTGGTGAAAGAAATAAGCCACGAACCAAAACCAGAGTTGCTTTTAAGTATACAATTGAGTTATATTGCTCAACAAAAAGAAGATAGGATTGACTGATTGGATTTTAAAATAATTAGATGTACTTCCCTTGACCTTGGCAAAATACTACTTCACTAGTATTGACATATCAACAATTCTATGTCACCATTGTTTTCATTTGCATAAAACTTGCAAGGAATCATATTTTATTCATTTATTTAACTGTTTATGATGAGTGATATATTTCAAACTACCATAAATTTCCAAAATGGGAAAATTTTCCAGATGCACAGGAATGAGGAATCCTTTCATCATTTCATTCTAAATTGTACATCTCACACTAATGTCATTATTGTCGAATTTTTAACCTACATAAAGCTAAATATTAGGAAGTTAATCATTTTCCATTTAGATCCCATCAGGACTGCACAAGCATGGTACAAAAAGATACATGGTAAACGATAACAACTACCTGGATGCGTGCACCAGATTTTGTCTGCAGGCCTTTAATTGTTTCGCCACCTCTCCCTATGATTAATCCTACCTGTATAAAATAAACTTATGTGACCCAAGGTCCAAGGATGGAATATGCATTAAGATGTAAAAATTAACACAGAATTTTTTAAGTAAAATATGAACAAAGACATTATCTGCTTATCACCTTTTCATTTGGAACTT
>JAVHNL010000600.1:0-25000 GCA_031216105.1 Dalbergia cultrata
CAACACTCCCCCTCAAGCCAGTGAATGAATACCAATCATTCTTTGCTTTTTTGCGTGTAAGTTCTTCAAACGATATAGAGGTAGTCCTCTAGTCAACACATCTGCCACCTGGAGCCCTAAAGGAACATTTGTGGCTATCAATCCATTGTCTAACTTTTCCTTGATTATAAGTGTCAATCAATCTCAATGTGCTTAGTTTTGTGATATTGGATTATATTATGGGTAATGTTGATTGCTGTTGTCACACAACATCATCATAGGAACTTCATAGTTAACTTTCAAGTCATTTAGTATGATTTTCATCCATAGTAGCTTACACACTTCTTGTGTCGTAGCTCAAAATTTTGCCTTAAACACTTAATCTAGCCGCTAGATTTTGTTTCCTACTCATCCAAGTCACCAAATTTCCCCCCAAAAAGTATGCAAAAGCTGATGTTGATCTTTTGTCAACCAGAGAACGTAAATAGTCACCATGAGTACATCTTTCATTGATAAGCTTTCACTCCTTTTGGATAATAATCCCCTTCCTGGAATGGCCTTAAGATCCTGTAAGATCTTGTTTGCTACTTGCATATGCTTCAACCTTGGGTCATGTATGAATTGGCTAACCACATTAACAATGTAGGCGAACTACAGCCTAGTATGTGCGAGATATATCAATCTTCCTACCAGCCTCTAATAGTGCTTTATCCACATTAGGAATCTTTTCATCACTTCATTCGATGATTTTTCTCAATGGGAACACATGTAGCCTTGCATTTTTCATGGAGAAGATCCATGATGTATTTTCTTTGTGAAATGAAGATACCTTGTTTATTTTAGGCACACCTCAATTTGAAGGAAGATCTTTCAGGCACTCATTTTTCTCTCATAATAGTAAGTTTTCCACCTAGTGTATGTTTAAAGAAGAGAGTGTGGTCTCCCTTACTCTATTAGTATGTAAATGATACCATTGTCTTAGTGAACCTTCCAAACCGGGCATAAGGAGACTGTTTCAATCCATACAAAGTGTTCTTCAACCTTCACACTTTGTTATTGTTGATATTATTTGTTATAGGATTATATTAGTTAGTTATCTAAAACTAGATATCAGATTAAAGATTATCTTATCATATAACTAAATTTTTTGGATTCTTCTTGTACAAATATTAGTGCTGATAGTTATTTCTCTTGAGTAATTTAGTCAAAACTCTCTCAAGTTGGTATGAAGAGCTTGGAGAGAAACCCAAATTGTCACAAAGACCTACTGTCTTGTGAAGAAAATAATCTAGCCATGTCACTCTGATTTGTTGATAAGGTTGCCGTGTTGTCACTTCGGCAATCTTTCACTATTCTCTATTGTCATTAGCCATAAGCCACTCTTGTTTGCCACCATTTGCCACTGTCTGCTGCCATGTGTGGCCACTAGAAAATTTTTCGGTGAGATGATGATTGACGATAGCACCACTGAAGTTGCCATCAATTGCACGTTCTAGATTTGGCAGCATCGTCTCAAACCAGTCACCTATGCGCTCATGTACACTACCAACTTCTGCTTAGAATTCTTGGCTCCTATCGCACGTGGTGGCGTGTCTAGCTGCTGCTTGCACCGTTGTGATTGCTAGCAACCGCTGAACCTAATTCCGAGATTGTTTGGCGGTTTCATACTCTATCAATTGTGGGTCATTTTCCATTCATTGTCTTTGTGTATATGATCGCTGTTCTGATTGTTTTAGGTTTGTTCTTGATTGTCTTTATCCATAGCATGCCATCTAGAACTGTGAACTCCTTTAGTACCATGGGTAACCCTAAATCTACCAACCTTTCGGGAACACCCACAATAACATCACTGAAATTGAATGGTTTTAATTATTTGAACTGTAACGCTGCTATTGATGTCTAGTTTTTGGGTCAAGGACTCTTAGATCATTTGATGAAGAAAGCTGAAGACATTGATGCTAGCATAAGAAATGTCTTTCTTATGGCAGTCCAACGATCTCAAGTTTTTGGTCTACTACTGCTCCTATAAGTTATGCTATGAGGTCTAGGAGAAGGCCAAGAGTGTCTATGCCAATGATATACAAGAATTATATGACTAAGTTTATAACCTGGCTGCCCTTCAAATGACAGATTATGATTTGCCCTCATATCTCAACAAAGCACAAAACACCATAGAGCAAATCAAGATGATTCTGAGACGAAATTCATGAGGTATTAGGCAAGATTGATAACATTTATATGGTCTTTGTCCTCCATGGCCTTCATAAGGATTTTGAGTCTGTTTGAAATATAGTATTGATGAATCCCAACATCCTTTTGATGGAAGAACTCGTTGATTGTCTATTATGGGTTCCATCGCCAGAGGCATAACCTACCTTTGGTTCTCAAACAAGTTTATAATCCTCGATTTTTGTCTCTAACTTAGCAAAGCGTGGAGGACAGGGTCGTGGTGGTGGTGATAGAGGGGGTCAGGGTCGTGGCTGCCCTTAGTGCTCCCATTGCCAACATTTTTGACATACTAAGGATCAATGTTATTCTTTGATAGGTTTCCCAGAGAGATCTACCAATGTCATTCAGTCTCAAGCTTCAAATGGTCAAAGGAAGACTAAATCTAGGGTTGATCATACGAATATCTTAAACGACTGTGAGTATAAGGAGTACCCCTAGCTAAAAGCTGCCCAACAATGCTCATCTTCAACTATTGTAGCTTATACTTGTAATTCTATGGTTTGTCTCTCACAGTCTTCATTTGTTAGGTCTTCGATCTTGGATTCAGGTGCTTCTAATTATATTACTGGTAATCCCTCCATTTTCTCTAGCCTATCATTTCCCCGGATGCCTCACCATATTACCCTTGCAAATGGTTCCAAAGTAGAAGGCATTGCATTGGCCAAGTTACACCTCTCCCATTTTTATCTCTAAATTTTGTTCTTTTTATGCCTGATTGTCCTTTTAACTTGGTTTCTATTAGTCAACTTACTCACACCTTAAATGTTACAATAATATTTAGCTCTAAGTCTTTTCTTAATCAGGACCAAAGCACTGGGAAGATGATTGGAATGAGAATTGACTCATGTGGCCTCTACTACCTGATGTCTTCTTCCACCATATGTGTAGCCACTGAGTCTCCTAGTCTTCTACACTATCATTTGGGTCATCCAAGTCTTGAATAGTTAACGAATGATCCCTTCTCTCTCTCATCTAAGTCCTTAGAGTGAGTCGTGTCAACTATGAAAACATGTTCGAGCTTCATTCCCAAGCAAAGTTCGTCATCCTGCCAAGTCTCCTTTTGATATTGTTCACTCTGGTGTTTTGAGGTCCTAGTCATGTTAGTTCCATAGGTACTTTGTTACTTCCATTCGTGATTGTTCAAGGTGTACTTGGATATTTTTAATGAGAGATCGTTCTGAATTGTTTAATATTTTTCAATCTTTTTACAAAGAAATCCATACTCAGTTTGGACATCCATTTTGGATCTTAAGCCGTGATAATGCAAAATAATATTTTTCTACTTCTTTTAACAACTTTATGGCATCACATGGTATGGTTCATTAATCTTCTTGTCAACATACTCCTCGACAAAATTGACTTGCTGGAAGAAAACATTGTCATATTATTGAGACAAGTTGCACCCTTTTATTAAATGCTAATGCTCCATTAAAATTTTTGGGGTGTTGTTGTCCTCATTGCTTGATGTTTGATAAATCACATACCTTCACCTGTTATAAGTACCTCATTCCATTTTGTTCCCTAATAACTCCCTTTACACTATTCCTCTTTGGGTCTTTGGATCCACTTGTTTTGCTCATTATCTTTCTTTGGGTCTAGATTAGTTGTTTGCCTATGCTATCAAGTGCATCTTTTTTGCTTACTCTCGGTTTCAGAAAGGGTACCATTGTTATTGTTCTTCAACTTACCATACTTATGTCTCGGCCAATGTCACCTTTGAGGATACCCCATACTTCACCTCACTAGTTGAACCAATTCCCTTGTCTTAGGTCTTGCCTATACCTAACCTTGCTCCACCGGCCATTGTTGATCCTACTCCGCAATTGCTGGAGTCTTCCCACCCAGTTGTGACTTACTAGCATCGATCATAGCCTACCTTTTCTAAGAAGTTCCTTCTACTCACAGTGATTCATCTTGTTAGAAGTAAGGATATATTTAGTAATATTTCTGTTATACGTTACAATATTTTATATCACATCTTAGATTGATTTAGGTTGATTTATCATTATGTTTAGATTTTATCTTTGGCTTATAAATAGGATTATCTCGTTGTATTATCACAACACAGAATATGATATCAACATATTTCATATTATTCATAACCTTTTTATTCGCTCTTTTTCCTTCCTCCACCATCTAAAACCCTTAATTTCAACACATCTCTTGCTCCATTTTCTCCTCATGTGTTGGACCTGACTGACCCTTCCACATACTTACCTATTGCCTTTCGTAAAAAGGTATCCATACTATCATCGTATATCTTCTTCCTAGTGTGCCATTGTTTTTGCTTTGTCTTTTATTTCTATCCCTAAAACCGTCCAAGAAGCACATGGCCATCCTAGGTGGCAGTAGCTAATGATTGATGAGATGATAGCCTTGTATTCCAATCATACATGGACTCTTATTCCATCCCTTCTTGGGAAGTCTATAGTTGGTTGTTGTTGGGTCTTTACTGTTAAGGTTGGCCCTGATGTTCTAGTGGATCATTGGAAGGCTCGTCTTGTCGCTAAAGGCTACATAGATATTTGGACTCAATTATGGTTACACCTTCTCTCCTGTGGCTAACATGGCCTCCATTTGCTTTTTCTTACCCATGGCTGTCATGAAAAGTTGGCCCTTGTACTAGCTAGATATTAAGAATGCCTTCTTACATGGTGATTTGGAAGAGTAGGTTTACATGGAGCAATCACTTGGGTTTGTTGATTAGGGGGAGTCAGGCCATGGTTGTTGATTGCACAAGTCTTTGTATAGTCTTAAATAGTCTTCTCAAGTATGGTTGGGAAGTTCAAAAAGGTCTTACAACAGTTTGGTATGATCTAGTTAGGCATATCATTCGATGTTTATCCGGTTGTCTATGCCATTATAGGTGATGATTGTGAAGAAACCAAGGGCCTAAAACTAGCACTTGTTTCTCCATTTTCAGACTAAGGACTTAAAGTTGGTTGAGATGTTTTCTTGGGATTGAAGTAGCTCAATCAAGAAGTGGAGTTGTTATCACCCAATGGAAATATGCTCTTGATACCTTAGAAGAAATTACGATGTTAGATTGTAGGCCTGTTGACACTCCCATGAACCCGAATGTTAATCTTCTACCATATCAGGGGGAGCCCTATTCAGACCTAGGTTAGCATCGAAGATTAGTTGGGAAACAAAATTATCTCACTGTAACAAGACCGGACTTTGCCTTTGTTGTGTCATAAGTCAGTTTCTCAACTCTCCTTGTGATAGTCATTAGGATGTTGTGGTTCAAATCTTGAAGTATGCCAAGGGTTCTCTCGAAACAAGATTAGTGTGTGCTAATAGGGGGCATACAGAAGTCGTTGCTTATGCAGATTGGATAGGATCAAAGATTGACATCAAGATACTAATGTGTTCTTATTGTTGGTAATCTTATCTTATGTAAGAGCATGAAGCAAAATGTAGTAGCAAGATCCAGTGCAGAAGTAAAGTATCATGCTATAGCTCTCATGGCGTGTGAGCTTATTTGGGTGAAACAGTTAATTTAGGACTTGATGTCCTGTGAGGTAGGAACCATGAAGCTCATTTGTGACAATGAAACATGCTTGCACATTACGTCCAATCTAGTGTTTCATGAGTTCATTTGACATATAGAAATTGATTGTCATTTCATTCAAGAAAAGATTACCTCTAGAGAAGTCACCCTATCTTTTTTGAATTCTCATGATCAATTGGCAAGATAACTTCATGAAATCTCTTTGCAATATTAGGGTAACTTACATTTGTAACACCCATGATGCATATGACATATATGCACCAACTTGAGGAGGAGTGTTGATATGCTTTATCTTGTATCTTATCTGCTATATGATTAGATTAGTTATCTAAAATTAGATACATGATTAAAGATTATTTTATCATATCCCTAAATCTATAGGATTCTTCTCGTGCATTGTGTATATAAATATTAGTGCATAGAGTAATTTCTTTCGAGCAATTCAGTCAAAACTTTCTCAAGTGTTCTTTTTACTGGTGACACCAGCATTAGGTGGAATGTCTATATAAACATCTTCTTCTTGGTCTCCATTTTTTACATTAACAACAGCAACTAAGTCTTGTGCCACTAACTAGGTTCGGTTACATGAATCAAGTGACGTCAGAGAGCTCTATCATATATCATATTTATGTTTAATCCGTTAACATTTAAATCCCTTCTGATTATTCCCTTGATAGTTTTCTTCGGTCTTCCTCTACTTGTAATTGTGGTACTATTCTCCATTTGATCAACTCTCCTTAATGGTGCCTTCACAGGTCCCCTCCAAACATGCCCAAACCACTTGGGGCTAGATTCTATCATCTTCTCTATGATAGGCACCACCCCAATTTTCTCTTTAATGTATTCATTCCTTATTCTATGACCACTTAATCATCATAACATCCCCATCTCTGTCACATGTAGCTTATTTTCATGTTGATCTTTTACCACCCAACATTCAGTCCCATAAGAGAAAGCCTATTCATTCTGATTTTTATTTGTGCTATTGTGGCAAATGTCTCCTCATAGTCGATCCTATAAGTTTGTGTATACCCTTTTTCTACTAATTTTTCTTTATACTAGTCTAATGTATTATGAGATCAGTATTTCACTGTATATATCCACTTGGCTTTTGTCTCGTCTCTCAACTTCCTAGGTTCCATTCTTATGTAATGCTCTGATTTCCTCTTTCATAGCTTGAAAGCAATTCCCAACCTTCAATGCTTCTTACACTGATTGTGGGAATTAGATATTGTCTCTCATTACTTAAGGATATGGTCTAGATAGCCTTTATAAAAGCTTTGGCAACCATCCTCTTGTGGGCTAGCTCTTGGGGTTGAGTTAAGCCTACTCAATTCTAAAATGGTATTAGATTCTATCATGTGGTTGTTATTGAGCAACCCACATGTCCATTCTTGCAAATTTCACGTTCCAAATGTTTAGTCCTTGGCATCTGGGGTGTGTTTTGATTCTTGTTGCCCCTATTCTTCTAAATAAAAATAATTAAATTTCAGTACAGGGTAAGGTGAGCCTGTGCATTGTCCACGCCTTAAAGTCAAAATAGGCATTGGTGTTAGGGGCATATTAGATATACAATCATGTAGTTGTTTCTACCTAATAGCTTAAGCTTTTAGGAGAAATGGTTCATGATATGGGGGAATTGCATGTACCTCCTTTGAGTTCCTTCAATATCACACTTGGATACCCTTACCTTTTAAGTTGGCACTCTACTCCTTTAATTTGTTGAAGAATATTACATGAACCTCCTTAATCCTAAATTCTAAATTTTAAAAAATTTAAAAAATAAAATGGCCACTTTACCTTACCTTTGATTACATTTGTTCTATTTCTATCAAGGTTACGAAAATAGGACCTGATATCGAATAGGACAAGGAACTGAATTAAATGTTTAATGGTTCAACTAGAGTGTTTATATACATGGAGGCAGATCCTTTCAAGTTAATTTTTAATATGAAAGGGTCATGTTTTGATCTCAACCATTGATCAAGTTGAAAAGAAAGTTGATGATGTAAGAGAGACTTCAACTAGTTGTGAAGATTTAAACATGACCAATCATGTCAAAAAATGACATGAGAGGATCCATTCCCCTATATATATATAAAATGTTTAATGGTTAAAAATTATTCAAAATATACAAATCGTTAGAATCCGTAGATAAGTAGTTAGGACATCAAATCATGTACTTAGGGAAACAGAATATCTGTAAATATTCCTGTAGTTGAGACACAGATTCTCATGTCTTTCTCTCTTCTTTTACTCTCAACATGGTTTTAGAGCCTCAAGAGAAAGGTAGCCCTAAATCATGTCCTCAAGAGGACTCATTGTCCTCTGTGAAATTTTTCCACATACTATGTTATGATATGTTTCTGGTTTCTGGTCTCCGCCTTTGCTATGTGTCATTCTGGTAGCCTCCACCATTATGTTTTCTAGCAAACTGTGCATCCTACCAACTTTCTTGACACTTCATTGTTGAGTTGTCACTTCTGACAACATCCAAAAGTTGTCCACCGTCGTTATTGCCATCGTACACCACTTTTTGGAGAGGTTTTAGACCATCAGCCACCAAACCAGAGTCACCATTCTCTACATGGCCAAACTCCCAAGACTGCTTGTTCATTGGCCTTAAGACATGCTTACACGTGCACCTTGAAGCTAATACAATAGCATCGACTTGCCGCTTCCTCTTCTGCACTGATGACTCATTTGGTGACATCTCTATTCGCCGCTTGCACCGCCTAACTTTCCTTGGCCTCCCTGTTTTCGATCCGTCCTCATCTCTCACATTGGAGCACTGTGTTGCGTCAGCTTTATATTTTTTTTCTGATTTTGCCCATGTTGGTGTACCATGGCTCCAACTCCCTCCTTGGCTGTTCCCCATGTTGTCTTGATGACCTTGCCTCCTATGCCTCCCCGTTTTGTCACTGTGCCCCTCTCCATTGACCCACTTGATCAATACAAATTATCTCCAATTGACTTTGCTGATTTTCAGAACCAGTACATGCAATGTCAGAACTCTTTTTTGCTGTTTTTGTTGTGCACATTGGTAATCCTCATTGTCTATCTCAGTTTTCCTCTTTAGGTCCTTGATTTTGCTGCCATTGATCATATCTCTAATAATAAGGCTTTATTTTCCCATTTCTCAACTTTTGGTTATTTGCCTACTGTCACTTTATCCTATGGTTCTAAAACATAGTCTTAAGGGGTTGGCACTGCTTGTCCATTACCTTCACTGTCAACCAATTTTTCCCTTTATGTTCTTGGATCTCCATTAAATCTACTCTCTATTATTCGGTTAACACACTCTCTTGATTGTGTCATTTCCTTTACTAAAGACTTTATCTATCTGCAGGACTACAGCTAGGGACGGATGATTAGCACCGGATATGAGCGCAACAAATTTTTTTGGCTCTCCCACCCAACTTGTGTTTGCTTTCCAACCACCGACCCTCTCACCGTCCATGCACGGTTACATCATCCTAGCCTTTCCAAACTTAAAGAGAATGGCACCTAGCCTTTCCACATTGTCTAGTTTACCTTGTTAGTCTTGTCAACTACACTTGTAATCCATTTGTCAATAGAGACAGTAGTTGTGCTACATCTCCTTTTGTTTTTGATGCGAAGTATCAGTTTTAGCTCATTCTAATGTTTGGGGTCTGAGTCACACTGTCTACTTTAGGCTTCCGATATTTTGTTACTATCATTGATGATTTCCCATGTTGCACTTGGTTGTTTTTAATGTCTAACAGATCTGAATTGTTCTCTAATTTTCAAAAACTTTTGAAGAAATTAAAACTCAATTTGGTGCTCTTATTTGTACTTTACGTAGTGATAATGTTAAGGAATACCTGTCAAATGAATTTCAAAATTTTATGGCTTCTCATGGAATTCTTCACCAGACTTCTTCTGCTCATACCCATTGGCAAAATGGGGTTGGTGAGCACAAAAACCGTCATTTAATTGAAACATCCTGCACTCATCTTCTTCATGGTCATGTTCCTTTTTGTTTTGGGTGAGTGCTGTTCTTGCTGCCTATTATTTGATTAATTGCATGCCGTCGCAGTTTTGGATAACTAAATTCCTCACTCTGTATTGTTTCCCCATGAACCTCTATATTCTTGTCCACCACATGTTTTTGGGTCTACTTCGTTTTGTCCACAACCTTTCCCCTGGTCTTAATAAACTCTCTACCCGGTCTTTCAAAATTGTTTTTCTTGGGTACTCTAGATCAGAAAAGGGTTATTGTTTTCTCCTGCTCTGTGTTAGGTTTGTTCACAAGTTGGGACCAGTTAAAAAGTGATCAGGTTGGGTGAGGTCATTTTTTTTTGCAATTTTAACACAATACCCGAACCAGCCCGACTTGATAAAAAACATTGGATTGGGTTGGGTGGTTGGGTTGCTCTCTTTCTTAAAAGTAAAAGATTAAAACAAACACCCCCAAGTGCAAAACACTCATACCTCAACATCTTTTACTTTTGAAGAATAATCATCTTGGATATGAAACATTTCCAGCTTCAACGCACATTAACAAAACAAAAAAACTCAAATCTAAAACTTTTTTTTCTAAAAGGTTCAACAAATCAACAGTGAAAACATTTACCAAATTCAAAAGAAAAAAAAGGTCCAAAACTTTGTTCATCAGATTTAACAAATCAACAGCAAGGCAAAACTTAAATAGCAAGTTATGCAATACTAGATCTCGCCTTTATCACTTGCTGCTAGTGGAAAGATAGCTACCTGTGTCTCTTGCGGCATGGTGGTTGCCTTCCTCTTGCAGTATGGCAATGACTTATCTCATGGAATGACAGTGACGACCTCTCTCAGGATGTTACTATGGCAACGATGACATCTCTCTCTCTGCAATGGCCTTTTCACGGTGGCATCCCAACGACATAGAGGCAAGAAGAACAGAACATCGAAGGCATGAAGCAGGAAGCACTCGCGGACTGTGATTGAAGGCATTAACTAACTCAGAACTGAGAAGAAGAAGAAGAAGAAGAAAGGAGGTAAAGGCAGTTTGTAATAGAGCATGGGCGATGGTGGCGACGAGAATGAACAAAGCACAAGATGAACGAAAGGGATGAGTATAGGGGGCAGCAACTGGTCTTCAAAAGGTTGGGAATTTGGGATTAGGGTTTTTTTTTTTTTTCATTTTCCGGAGGGTTGGATTTGAGGCTTCTAAGTTTAATGATATTGGAACTATAAATTTAAAAAAAAGAAAAAAGAAAAAAGAATGGGGTTCAAGTCTACGAGTCGGGTAACACGTAAAATGTTAGGGTTTTCTTTACGAGCAATAAAGTGAATGAATGCGTTATGACCAAGGTTGTCAAAATCGTAGATCCTATCTTGAATCAGACAAGGAAGTTAGAAACATAAAAAGTGGGATCGTAACACAAGACAGAAGTTTCTACCTATTATATTAAACTACAGTCAATTGCGCCTATACACTTATACAATATTACAAATAAGGCATACTAACTAAATCAAAGTTATATAACATTTAAATAAATTCCATTTCAAAATGCTTTCATGAGAGTTTGTATAATTATTTACAGGCCTTATAAAACAAAACAAATGCCTCAATCCGACAAACCACAAACCAGCTTTGATATCAAAACAATGACTTCTAATGTAGCCTTACCTGAACTAGCTGCTATACAACAACGGTGCACTAGAACTGCCAGGGGCACAACAACCAGCAAGAATAGATGACTTTTTCCATCTTAAAAAATAATGTAACCAAAAAGAAAAAATAATGGCTAAAGACAAAAACAAATAATAGAGGAGATGCTGATGCCCATCGACAACCACATTTCATAGCCACAAATTAAAAATCCCTAAAGTCAAATTGACACACAAGAGCTCCTCTTCTCTGGTCAAACACCACCCAAGCACCATAACAGTCAGAGATAACCTCATCCCAAGTGGCACAGTAGCAGAGCTGAGGTTGTGTTGCTCGGTCGTTGAGGTCATGCATCTCCGTCGTAGTGGTCACGCATCTTCGTTGTCAAGGTCAACCATATCCGTCATCGAGGTCGAGCATCTCCATCATCAAGGTCGATCATCTCCACCATTAAGGTCGCGCATACCCGACACCATGTCTACAACTTGATTGAATGTGGGATCGAAGGAGCTACTGAAACACAGAGTTGTACAATTCTATTACCTGAAGCACAATTTTGACAACCATGGTTATAACCAAGAACAAGAAAGAATGGGTTGTCCAAAACTTAAATAAAATAAAACAAGATTGAAATTGGGTGCATAACTCATTGGTTAAGTGAGTTGGGTCAAGTTGACCTGGGATTGAGCTGGGTTGGCTCGTGGGTTGAGATCTACTTTGGTGGTTCTAATGGCAGCACATGATAATATGGTCGTACAAAGGTTGGCGACGTTGGTGACTAGAGTAGGGACCAAGGTAATGAAGCCTTGGGTGTGAATAGAGGTAGAGGAAGATAGAGTATTAGAGTTTGCAGTTCTTAAGGGTAATTCTGGAATTTGAAAATTTATTGAAGGTAAGCGGGGCAAGTTCAACTTTGAAAACTTGGAGGGGTGAAGTGTAATGTTGACTGACCTCTGGAGTTTTCCCTTATTTTTAATGTCAAATAGATCTTAGTTGTTTTCTATCTTTCAAAATCTTACTTGAAAGAAACTAAGAGAAAATAGTGATATGAATAATTTTTGATGATATAAAACTATATAGAAAGCTTTACAATCTATATATATATATATATATATATATATATATCTAGCAATCTAATAATTGCTAGATACTAATTTTCCTAAATTACAGATAATTACAACTATCATATCTATCATAATAACGGAAATAAATCTAGGTGAATGTATATCATTCCCAAATTGCGTCTAAGTCCTTGAAATCATTTTGCGGGTAGGCCCTTGGTCAATATATCTGCCAATTGTGGTCCTGAAAGAACATGTGCTGTGCATATTAGTCCATTGTCTAGCTTCTCCATGATAAAGTGTCAGTCAATTTCAATGTGCTTTGCCTTGTCATGTTGGTCAGTGTTATAAGGGATGCTAATAATTGATTTTTTATCGCATAACGTCTTTATAGGAGCCTCATACTTTATCTTCAAGTCATCTAGAATGATTTTCATCAATAACATCTTACAAACTCCTTGTGCCATAGCTCAAAATTCTTCTTCAACACTTGATCTATGAACCATGTTTTGCTTCTTGCTTCTAGTCACCAAATTTCCTCCCAAGAACATACAACATTCTAATGTTGATCTTTTATCACTAATAGAGCATCATTAGCATCATTATAAACTTTCAATGAAATCTTGTCATTGCTTTTAATTCCTTTTCTAGGGTAGCAGTAGTGGGTATTTGTTCATTGAAATCAAGGAAAGCGCCATTAATCTTACCCAAATAAAAGGACATAGAACCATCAAGCTTGCAACCAACAATGACACTCATGACATCTTGACACACCCGATATAGACGTTGAGTGTCATTGGTGAAAAGTGTCTCGGTCTAGTCCCAAATTGTCACAAGTTACATGAGGGATTAATAGTGAACTTGAGGATGCTACATAGTTAGGCATTAGTCTTGAGCCAGCAGGGGTGCTCAAGCGTAGGCACATCTTTAGATTTCTTGGTGAGGTGGTTGGCATAATCTTACCCTTTCAACCATAGTACCCTTTCAACCATAGTTTAATGTTCACACCCAAGTGTCATAATTGTTTCCATCAAACTTGTTAGTGGAAAGAGGCACACTAACATAACTAGTGAAGATTGGAGGCTCAAGCTTCAAAACCAATGTCGAAAGAGGACACCAGGGTGAGCACGATGGTGGGTGTAGCAACTGGAGATGTGACTAGATGTGCTCTCACATGCAGCTAGAGTGGCAATGGATGAATAGGAGCACTCACACTCCTGGAGGCGCGTGGAGGCATGTTAGAAGCTGAAATGCTGCCGGACTACCGCGATTTGGCCGCATAGGGAAAGGCAAGTGCAGGGGTGCGGTCTATGTTCGGAAAAGCTCGTCAATGGCGGAGGAAAGCGGTGGATAATTGTTTGGGCTGCTTGAATTGATGACACAACAAAGAAAAAGGAACCACCAATCGAAAGGATAAGGTTGGCCAGAAAAAATTTCACCAGAGAACAGTGGGTCCCCTTGACAGCACGAATTTAGATCGTCTTTCTCTCTTAGGCTCTAGATACCATGTTGAGATAAAGAAAGAGGAAAAGACATATGGGAACCCATGTCTAAACTACACAATGGAGAATGAAATATTTAGACATCGTAATAAATACAAGATATTTACAAATTTGTGATTTCCTTAATTACATCAATGATTATCCTAATTATAGATATTTAAAGATTCTAAAAGTCATATTACCTAATAATTGCTAGATTCTAATTTGCCTAAATTACAGATAATTACATCTAATCATATCTGTTGTAATAAATTAAATAAATTTGTACAATATCTCAACAATCTTTATCAAGAAATCACAACTCAATTTGGTGTTCCTATTCATACTTTATGTGGTGATAATGTTAGGGAATATTTGTCTTGTGATTTTCAAAATTTTATGGCTTTTCATGGCATTCTTCACCAAAATTCTTATCCTCATACCCTCTACAAAATGGGATAGCTGAGCACAACAAATGCCACCTAATTGAAACAACTCGCAATTTTCTTCTTCATGGTTGTGTTCCTTTACATTTTAGGTGGGTTGCTGTCTTTGTCGCTTGTTACTTGATTAATCTCATGTCGTCCTCTCTTTTGGGCAACCAAAGTTCTCACATTTTGTTGTTTCTCCATTCATCCACTTGTTTTGTGCACAACCTTCTTAGTTTTGATCGTCATTTTAGTGATCCCACTTTGGAACTGGGTGTGACAATGAATTGTGATCCTGCACCTTCTCTACCACCTCCAAACAACCATTGATCATTTTTAAAGATTCAATGATAGCGGCGATCGATGCCACCAGATTCTCATTTATGAACGCGATCTTTTTCCCTTTGCCTTTGCATCGCAATCAACATAGCCTCGATTGGTTCTATCTTCTCCATTTTTGCAGCCATTGAAGCTTTTCCCAGGATGATACAAAGCTCCTGATACCAAAATTTTAGGACTGAAACTGAATATGTAAATGTTTATTGATGAGAACTGTTGGCAATACCCAAGAATCTCTAAGGAATGATACAAGTATGAACCCTAGGAGAGTATAGAGTCTCCAATCTCTCTAACAGATACGAATGAACTCACTAGACACCTAACTACTAACCACTTTTCGCTTTTTAGTCCTCTATCGAACTCTCCTAACTGAATTTCCCCCCAAAGTAACTGTATATCCAAATGTCATGTTTGCAGTTGCCTTACACAATTTGGCCTACCTGGTTATTCCTCTTTTCTTATACTTGACCCTACCTTGTGTCCCTAATAGGATCACACTAATTCTAAGGTGTATGGTGAATCTTAAGATCGTGCCTAACTTAACATCAAAAGCAAGCTCATGGGGAAGGATTGCCCAAGTTTTTATAAAGGCTATCTTGGCTATATTTTTAAACAATGTGAGACTGTACACCCCTCTCATGCCCAAGACTAGACATCTGGAGCATCTAGTTTGTAGGATTGGACATTTGCAGGCAACCAATAACAACCATAGGATAGGCTTTGATACCAACTTAGAATTAAGTGGGCCCATAACCCTCTTAAGAGGATTGTGAGGCAAGCCTAGTAGTGGGCACGGTGATCGGAGTGGGTATTAGATGCACTACCGTGAGCGACAAAGAGTGGCAACGGGTGGGTGCATCGGGGGAACTGCTAGATGCCAATTGTTGGGGTGGGTCATGCAAGAGGAAGCAATCCTGGAGGTGGTGGGGTTAGAGTTCAGGATTAGTGGCGAAAAGATTGCTAGAAGTGGCGGGAGGTTGCTAACTATGGGGTTAGGGCTATTGGAATTGATGCGCAATAGAGGGATATGCTGGATTTGACACTAGAAAATGGTTCTCGATGGGGAATAACGGCAGTAGATGGTGGTGGTGCTATGAGACGCTGCTGAAGAGGGATGACATGGTAGGAAGGAGACAACGTAAACTTGAAGGAAAACATGGTTTTGTTTTTTTTTTTTGGGGGGGGGGGGTGGAATATTCGAAGGACAATGGGACCCAATAGCAACCATATGATAGGTTTTAATATCATTTTAGAATTGACTGGGCCCATAACCCTCTTAAGATTGAGTATGCCGAACTTATGGGGAAAGGGTTGGCCAAGCTCTTATAAAGGCTATCTTGGCCACATTTTAAGCGACGTGGGACTTTATTTAACACACCCCTCTCATGTCCAAGACTGAACATCTAAGCATGAAGTTTGTAGGATTGGACATCTACAGGTGACCATTAACAACCATAGGATGGGCTCTGAAACCATCTTAAGATTGTGCCTAACTCAACTCTAAAAGCTAACTCATGGGAGAGGGTTGCCCAAGCTCTTATAAAGGCTATCTTGACTATATTTTTAAGCAATGTGGGACTTTAACACAACCCTTTCCCACCCAGGACTGGACATCTAAGCATGAAGTTTGCAAGATTGGACATCTGCGGGTGGCCCATTAACAACCACAGGATAGGCTCTGAAACCATTTTAAGCAAGGTTATCAAACTTCATAGTTTAAATAAACTCGGTTTTTGTGTGGTAAGATCGTAAACTTGTCAGAGTTTAAGAGTTAAATCGAGAGTTTAATATCCATGTAGTCTTACATTCATGGTTTCATTTTCATGTGGTGAGATTGTAAACCCGTAAGAGTTTAAGAGTTGACTCAAGAGTTTAATAACCATGATTTTAAGATGGATTGTGCCTAACTCAACTGTAAAAGCTAGCTCATGGGAGGAGGTTGCTCAAGCTTTTATGAAAGCTATCTTGGCCATATTTTTAACCAATTTGGTACTATAAGGTGAATATACATTCTTATTCTTTCCCACCAATTTTCCCACTTCCTTTTGTTTTCTTGCTTATTCTTTGACCCAGTACTATGACATTCACTTTAAATCATTGAGGTTGAAAGGGATTTCAAACAAACAATTACATAGAAATTAGTCTTAGATTCAAGTTGGAGTTCAGGGAATATTGGTAATTTATCTAGTTTGCATTTTTATCCAGTTCAAGGTTGAGGAAAATTTAAATACCAGTTTGCCTTGCTGGTTTCCTTCTCAAAGTCAACAAATTATTTCATCTTTGTCATTTTTCATATGTGTAGGCTTTGAGGCAAAAGAATCTGTCGAAAGCTCGGAAAACATCACAGGTTAATCAAGAGGGGAAAGCATTGCAGGATTTTTATGGTAACTGGTCTTCTTCAGGAGCACCGGCAAGACAATTTGAGAATCAATTGGCACCTTCTGTCATACAATCTTCTCCCTCTTCAGTTCTTGGGCAACAGAAGCAGCTTCAAGGAACTGAAACACTGTACCAGAACATCATGAATCCATATGTAGCATCATCTGTCTATGGGAATCTTACTAATACATACACCGGAATGCCAATGCTATCACAGACCCAGCCAGGAGACCTTAGGTGTCAGCGTCTTCTTTCTGGGTATGAAGTGTCTCCTGGGATAGTGAATCCTGTGAAGAAGACTCCGGACTCAGTCAAGCCTCAAGCCATGACTCCCCAAGAGAAAATTGAAAAGTTGAGGAGACGGCAGCAAATGCAGGCAATGCTTGCTATTCAGAAACAACGGCAACAATTGGCCCATCAAGTTCCTAGCACTAATAAATCCATCACTCAAAAATGTCCCGCGGAAAATCAAAGTAATCTTAGTGATGGAGCTGATCCAGAAAATGAGGACATAACACTTCCTTCTCTAGATCCACCAATTGAGCAAGATGATTCTAATACAGTCTCAGTGGCAGTTGATAATGATTTTGTTGAAGAAACCATACTGTACAGGCTTCAGGATATTATATCAAAGGTACGTTAAGCTACTTGCTAATAGTATATGCTTTATAATATAAATGCTTCCTTGTATACTAATTCGGACATGGCTACAATCCCGAGGCAAACTTTTTCTACAGTTAGACGTCAAAATAAGACTCAGCATCAGAGATAGCTTGTTCCGGTTGGCACAAAGTGCAATCCAAAGGCATTATGCTAGTGATACAAGCAGTACAAACAAAAGTGCCAGAGAAGAACTTGAAGATGTTGCAAGAGAAGAAAGGAATAGCCAAAACAGGTCAGGAAGGCTGTTGTAGTTCACAACTACTTTAATAGCCATGACTTCTTGCTTTTTTTTTGTTCGTAACTCAAATACTTACTGTAGTTGCTGTATGCGTTTTTGTGAAACTATGAGTAAGGATCTGTTTGGTTTGGATTTTTGTAGAATTGCTTTTAAAATAATTGATGCTGAAAAAATTGATTCTGAGAGAATTGATGTTAAAAGAATTAATTTATGTTTAGAAATTATGTTAAAAAAGTGAGTTTAGAAGAATTAATGTGAGATATAAAAGTAAAAGCTAATATTTTTTACTTCCACTAGAATCACTTTACCAAAAGTTGTAGAAGGGATATTTTTATTCATGGAGTATTGGCCAATTATATAGGCTAGAAGATACAGCGAAGCAAATCAGAATCATATCAATCCTGATCGTAATCCTAAGATAAGGAGTGAAATAATTCTCCTTGATTATGGATAGATATGCTATTCCTAAGAAAGGAAAGATTACAAAGATATTCTGATAAGGCAAGACACAGGAAGATCCTAATTATAATGAAAGCATATCCTATCATAATGTAGGATTTATTCGAGATATTCCTACACCTCCCCCCCCTCTTCCCAAAATTGTGGGTGGTAGATATTTCTCATTCCCAAATTGGTCCTGAGTGCTTCAAAGTGGGCTTGGAGAGTCCCTTAGTCATGATATCTGCTATTTGGTTAGTTGAGGGTATGTATTCCAAATACAGTCCCATTGTCTATTTTTTCTTTTATGAAATGGCGGTCAATCTCCACATGTTTAGTCTTGTCATGATGTACTGGATTTTTCTCGATACTGATATCTGCATTGTTATCACATAGGATCATCCAAAGTGAATCCAAATTCTGTGAGCATTCTTTGGAGCCATATCCCTTCGCAAATGCCGTGGGATAAAGCTCAGAATTCAGCTTTAGCATTGCTATGATCGACCACAAGCTGTTTCTTGCCCCCCCATGTGACCAAGTTCCCCAATATGAATGAGTAGTATCCAGTTGTGGATTTCCTGTTAGTGAGTGATCCAGCCTAATCAGCATAAGTAAACACTTCAATATTCCTACTTTGATGTTTTCCAAAATGTAGTCCTTAGGCTTGAGATCCCTTTAGTTATTGAAGGATCCGGTTGACAGCCTTCATGTGGAGATAAGTGGATTTATTCATGAAACGACTAACGATACTTACTGCAAAACCAATGTCAGGTCTAGTGTGAGAAAATCTGGTTGACAACCTTCATGTGGAGTTCAGTGGGTTTATTCGTGAAAACCATACTTAATGCAAAACCAATGTCAGGCCTAGTGTGAATAAGGTAGATAAGTTTCTCCACTAGTCTCTGATATCTGTCCTTATCGATTGGGGGGCTTCCCTCTTGTTTCTCAATTTTCCTTGCTGGGTCTATTGGAGTATCCACCGGTTTACATCCCAACATGCTTGTCTTTCTTAGGAGGTCCAGTGTGTCCTTCCTCTGGGACAATGATCAGGCTACTTCCATCCCTAGGAAGTATTGTAGTTTCCCAAGGTCCTTAACTTCAAAAGCTTTGCCAAGGAGCCCCTTTAGCCATTCTGTCTCTTCTTGGTCGTCTCCTATGTTGACTATGTCATCTACATAAACGATAAATAAGGTTATCATACCTTCTCGAGAGTGCTTAACAAACACAATGTGGTCTGTTTGCATTTAATGAAGCCATTCCCTTTAACTATCTTGGTTAACCTGTCAAACCAAGCTCATGGTGATTGTTTGAGTCCATATAGGGATTTGCGAAATTTACACACTTTTCCTGTTGTTTTTGGTGTCTGAAGACCTAGAGGTATGATCATGTAGACTTCTTCTTCTAGCTCACCATTAAGGAAGACATTTTTTATGTCAAGTTGGTGGAAGGGCTAGTCAAGATTCACAACAAGGGATAGGATGACACGCACTGAGTTTAGTGTGGCCACTGGTGCGAACGTTTCTTCGTAGTCTATGCCATAAGATTGAGTGAACCCTTTTACCATTAGTCGTGCCTTGTATCTATTCACACTTCCATCTGCATTTTGTTTTATAGAGAAAATCCATTTGCTTCCAACTTGCTTTTTTTTCTCTTGGCAAGACAGAGAGTTCCCAAGTTTCATTTTTCCCATAGCAATGACCTCTTCTTTTATGGCAGCCGGCCACTTTGGATGTTGTAGGGCTTCATGAATATTCTTTGGTATTTGTATGCTGTCAAGAGTATTCACAAATGCTCTGTATACTCGGGACAATTTCTGGTAAGAAACATGTTTAGAAATGGGGTGTTGAGTGCAAGATCTCACCCCTTTTTTCACAGCAATTGGCAGTTCAATAGATTCATCAAGAGGAGTGCCAAAAGATGAAGTACCTTGGTGAGTTTCTGGAGACCTTGAGATTTGGCTGGAATCTTGGCATTGCTGTGGAAGTGTGGGGCCTACTGTCTCCTTTTCAGCTCCCTTTCATTTCCTTGAGTAAACCATGAGCGGCTTCTCCACTTGCTCAATTGTTTCCTGCTCTGGTGCTGCAAGTTCTGGTTCTGTTTCAAGTTTTGCGCCATGTTCTGCTTCAGTTTCGGCAAGCTGTACGACTGGAAGTGTAGAATCTTCTGGTGCTGGGGTTGTGATAGGAATTTGGTGCTGTAGTTGCTGAGCACTATCAGAGGCATGTTCCCAGAACTGAAATGCATATTCCTTCTCCCCCTGAGTTTGAGTTCTAGTGTAGAACGGCTTGGGCTCAAGAAAGGTCACATCCATGGAGTGATAGAACTTCTTGTTGGATGGAAAGTAGCATTTATATCCTTTGTGGTTAGGGGAATAGCCCAAGAAGATGCACCAAATGGAAGTCGGATCAAGCTTGCTGCAATTGTTGTTATGGTGATGGACAAAGGTTGTGCACCCAAATATCCTTAAAGGCAAAGAGGTGAGGATTCGTGTTTGGGAAAAAGGGCCTCAAGAGTATTGCATGGTGTCCCATAGTGGAGGACTTTGGAGGGCATACGGTTAATGAGGTAAGTTGTTGTGAGGATTGCATCTCCTGAAAACTTGGTTGGAACATGGGCTGCCAACACTGGGGATCTAGCCACCTCCAAGAGATGGGGGTTCTTGCGTTCAGCCACCCCATTTTGTTGGGGAGTGTTGACATGAGAGCTTTGATGGACAATCCCATTGTTCAGTAGATAAGAGGTAAGAGTTGCAGTATTCCCGGCCATTGTCGGTTTTGAGAACTTGGATACATGTATGAAATTGAGTTTTTATTAGGTTGTGGAAGTTTGCAAATAGATGTGCTACTTCATATTTTTCTTTCATTAGGAAGATTAATGTGATTCTTGTATCATCATCAATGAAGATTACAAACCATCTAGAGCCCCTGACATCTTTGACTCTAGAGGATCCCTACTCATCACTGTGAATTAGGAAAATAGGTGTGAGGGTTTGTAAGGCTGACTAGGGTTAGTTACTTTGGGCATGCTTGGAAAGTTGGCATACTTCGCAATTAAAGAACTTGAAACTTTTATTGAATAAAGATGGAAATAATTTTTCCAAGTACATAAAATTTGGGTGTCCTAAGCAATAGTGCCATAGCATTGCAAAGTCATTTCCTAATGTGGTTGCTGTGCATGCATGCAATTGTGTTTCCCTTTTGATCATCCGTGGTGTTTTCAGCTTGAAGAAGATAGAGCCCCCAACACGCTCTAGCATTGCCAATCTTCTTCCTAGATCCCAAAGCCTGAAATTCATAGTGGTAAGGAAAGAATTAGCCGCACAGTTTAGGCCTTTGGTCAATTTGCTAATTGAGAGTAAATTGCAATCAAGTTGAGGGACATGAAGTACATCCTTTAAGACAATGTCCCTTGAAGTAGACACGGAGCCTCTACCCATAACCTTTGAGTGAGTTCCATTTGCGACACGGACCGTGGAGTTGTCATGACAAGTATTGTAATTGTTAAAATGCAGTTTGTCCCCTATCATGTGGTCCGAGGCTCCGGAATGTGCACCTTTTTGTCCCATATTGGCTGTATCGTTGGGTGTCTCTGGCCTCATGGTCTGTTGGATAAGTGTTTGCAGCAAAGAGCAATTGGAAGTTATCAAGAACTGCATTTCTGTATCAAGAACTGTAGTGCTGTTGCAGCTTCCCTTTTCCCTTGTGGAGTCCGAGGGGAAACCAATGATGAACCAACATGATTCCTTTGTGTGACCTAGCTCCTTGCAGTTCTCGCACCTTAATTTCTTTTGTTAGGACTGTGTCTTTGGACCACGTGCAGGAAAGGTTGAGCCTTCTGTTGTATGAGCGTTGTTCTGGCCTCCAAGCATGATCTTTCTTTAGCTATCTTCCCTCCTAACTTCTGCAAAGACTTCTCGGATTTTAGGAAGGGGTTTGGTGCCAAGTATCCTTCTGCGGACTTCATCAAGGTCCCGATCCATTCCAAGAAGGAACTTAAATATGCGATCTCTCCCAATCACAGTCTTGTATAGCTTCTTGTCTTCTGGACATTTCCAGTCGTGTTCCTCATATACGTCTAGTTGTTGCCAGTACATGATCAATGTGTTGAATTACTCAGTCACAGTAGGCATAGCTTGTTTCAAATCATGGAGGAGGCTCTTAATTTCGAAGAGTGCTGAGGTGTAGTCTATATTTGAATAAGTCTCTTCTGCTGCTGTCCAAATCTCTTGGGATATACTGAAATACATGAAATCCTCTCCGATTTCATTGATGATTGTGTTAAGTAGCCATGACATTACAAGGCTATTTTCAAGTTCCCATTTCTTCAATTCAACGTCCTGCTTCTCTGTTGGTTTTTTGGCATCACTAGTAATGTATTCTTCCTTCCCTTTGCCTTGGAGGAAGTGTCGAACAGCTCTGGCCCATTGAGAGTAATTCTAGCCGTTCAGTTTGTGGCCAGTGATGGGAAGAGGAGTTCCTTCAATTGGGTTGGCTAGAGCTGCCAGTCTCAAGTTCTGACCCTCTTTCAAATTTTCCACGCTTTCCTGTCATGATTTTCTCTCAGGTGTATTACTAATGGTACATACCTTGCTCTAATACCATGTAGAAGGGATATTTTTATTCATTGAGTATTGGCCAATTAAATAGACCGGAAGATACAGCAGAAGCAAATCAGAATCATATGAATTGGGATCCTAATCCTAAAGATAAGGAATGAAATAATTCTCCTTGATTATGGACAGATACACTATTCCTAAGGAAAGATTACAAATATATTTTGATTAGGCAAGATACAGGGAGAACCTAATTATAATGAAAGCATATCCTATCATAATATGGGATTTATTCGAGATATTCCTACAAAAGTGATACACTTATTCTAAAAGTAAAAAACCGAAACAAACAAGATCACTTCCTTCCAACCAACTTTTGCTCACCACAATGGAAGAATTTTAGCTATCCAAACAGGCTATAAGGTGCTCAAGTACAACAAAAACTACTAAGCCTCGTCCCACTAAGTGGGATTGACTCCATAGATCAAGCGACGTCATAAAGCTCTATCATATATCATTCATGTTAAAACCATTGACATTTAAATCCCTTTTGATTATTTTCCCAACAGTTTTCCTTGTCTTCTTCCATCTCTTTTTATGGTACTATTTTCCATTTGGTCCATTCTCCTTATTGGGGTCTTTACAGGTCTCCTGCAAACATGCCCAAACCACTTAAGGCAAGATTCTACCACCTTCTCTATGATAGGTTCCATCCCGATTTTCTCTCTAATACATTCATCCCGTATTCTATCATGTCTTTGGTGGCCATTCATACATCACAACATTTTCATCTTTGCAACTTATAGCTAATTTCTATGTTGACCTTTTACTGCCCAGCATTTAGTCCTGTACAACAAAGCTAGTTTTATCGTTGTGCGGTAGAATTTACCTTTAAACTTTAGTGGTATTTTTTTTTTTTAATCACAAATAAGACCCGAAGTACCTCTCCACTTTGACCATCTCCCTTGGATTATATGGTTAATGTCCTACTCTATCTCTCCATCATTTTGAATAATGGAACCCAAATATTTAAATTTTGTGACTTGTGGTATAATATCATCCCCCAATTTTCACTTCGAAATTAGAATATATGTGTCTCTTGGCAAACTTGCACACCATATAATCCATATTGCTTTTGCTTATACAAAATCCACATATCTCCAAAGCTTCCCTCCACGACTCTTAACTTTTTGTTTATTTCTTCTCTCGATTCTAATTTCAGGGCTATATCGTCTACAAACAGCTTACATCATATACCAAGGCAGTGGGTCTTGAATAAGTTCCATAAGCACATCCAAGACCATTATGAAAAGATACAGACTCAAGGTTGACCCTTGGGATAGCCTGATATGAATAAGAAAACCCTCTATTACTCCATCTTGAGTCTTAACATTGGTTGAAATCCCATTATACATATTTGGATTGCTTGTGTATGGGCTATCTGAACTCCCTTTCTCTCCAAGGCTTTCCATAGAACTTCCCTTGGCACCCTATCGTATGCCTTTTCCAAATCAATGATGACCATATGTAAATTCTTCTGATATCTTAGATATCTTTCTATTAATCTTGGTAACAAGTAAATCGCTTCCATGGTAGAACTTCTAGGCATAAAACCAAATTGGTTCTCTGTGATACCGGTCTCTCATCAGTCTCAACTCCGTTATTCTCTCCCACAACTTCATACTATGACTCAAAAGTTTTATCCCTCTATAGCTTACACAGTTTTGTATACCCTCTTGTTTTTGTAAATAGGAAAAAGATGCTCCTTCTATACTCATCAGGCATCCTTATTTACCTTAAAATCTGGTTAAATAGTTTTGTGAGTCATCTTATGTCATTCCCTCTTAAGCACTTTCATACCTCAATAAGTATATTATCAGGATCCACCATTTTCCCATTTTCAATCCTCTTTAAGGTCTCCTTTACTTCAGATTCTTGAATTCTACAGCAGAAAGTAAAATTTTTGTCTTCCTATTTTGTCCACAACTAGTCCATTTGCAAAGGAGTCTCATGTACTTCATTAAACAACTAATTAAAATAGCTCTTCCACCTCTTCTTAATATTTTGTTTAGCGACCAA